>CABHPR010140005.1:5392-63784 GCA_902168415.1 Peromyscus melanophrys | reverse complement strand
TTATTATTTTGGTACACATGTCCATCACATGCCATGGGTATGTGTAGATCCTATATATCAATTTATAAAGGAGTAGAGAAGATATATTTCTCATCACAGGCTCTGTTGAAGTTATATGGGAGTCTCAAGGGAGGAGGGAGCACATTTCATGATATAGCCATGGACCTAGCTTAGTGGTCACGTTCTTTCCCCCTGGGTAATGTGCTATGATATCTTCCATTATAAGTACCATGGGAAGGGTACAGAGTCTCAGGCACCATCCCAGCATAGGGTGGGCTGAGTGCCTCTTTCCATCAGACTACCACTGCAGTACATATTGAGCAAGGAAGTCTTTCTTTTTTTTCATTATAAAGAAATTTTCTATTCATTTTACATACCAACCACAGATACCCCCCTTCTCCCTCTTCCCGCCCCTGGCCTCCTCTCTCCCCCCAAGGCAAATGGATAGAACTAGAAAATATCATCCTGAGTGTGGTAACCCAGACTCAGAAGGACAAACATGGCATGTACTCACTCATAAGTGGATACTAGATGTAAAGCAAAAGATAACCAGACTGCAACCCACAGGTCCAGAGAAGCTAACTAACAAGGAGGACCCTAAGAGGGATGTGTAGATAGCCCAGTGAAGGAGAAATAAATGAGGTCTACATGAGCAAACGGGAAGTTTTTCTAATTGCTCTGTATAGCTTAGCCCTTGGCACTTCCTGGATATTCGGTTTTTCTGTGTCTGGTCTGGTGACGTTCTTCCTGGAGCCCAAAGATGCTGCTTGGCCAAATGCAGCCTCTCCTTAGATATTGGGCAACTCATCTGAGATGTCAACCTTACTCTTTCTGCCTCCAGACTTTGCTAGAGTTTGTCCTTAGGACCAGGGCTGTCACGTGAGCTGTGCTCGCTTCTCACATGTTTGTCAGTGTTGACATCTTGAGGTTATGTCTATTTTTTTGTTTTTTTCAAAAACTACCCTGAGCAGACATGGGATATGTTATTCTATTTTTTTGTTTAAATATATTTATAGTGCTTTTACTTTCAGGTACTCTCTCTCAAAAACACCATAAAACATAAAACATCAAGATAAGATTTTACATAGAATGATAAAATGAAGACTGAGTTTTTGGACTCCTGAAAGACATTTGTTCTAATATTTAGGATAACTAAAAGGAGGGTTTAGATTAATTTATTTATACATTAACATTAAAACAATAAATAATAAAATAAAAACAATTTGACTGGTATTTGAAATAAAAAAATACTGTACCTATTCAAGTGTATAGCACATACTAGATCAATTTAAAATTCACTAAAATATGACCTAATATATATTAACCCATATGAGTATGTATGCTTATTTCTCTCTTATTCACTTCTTAATTTAAATTTAAATTTTTTATTAAGAAAAATTTTTCATTCATTTTATACACCAATCAAAGATCCCCCTCTTTCCTCCTCCCTCAATCCACCCCCCCACTCCCACCTACAAGAAGAAAAGGCCTTCTATGGGAAGGCACATTCAGTAGAGGCAAGTCCAAGCCCTTCTCCCTGCCTCAAGGCTGCACAAGGTGTCCCTTCATAGGTAGTTGGCTCCACAAAGCCCGCTCATGCACCAGAGATGGATTCTGATCCTACTGCCAGGGGGCCTCCCAAGCAGATCAGGCTACACAACTGTCTCACCATGCAAAAGGCCTAGTCCAGTCCCATATAGGCTCCACAGCCATTGGTTCAACTTTCATGAGTTCCTTCTAGTTTGGTTTGGTCATCCTTGCATGTTTCCCCATCATGATCCTGATGTACTTGCTCATAGGATCCTTCTCTCTCTTTGACTGGACTCTTGGAGCTCTGTCTAGTGATTGGCTGTGGATCTCTGCATCTGTTTCCATCAGTCATTGGAGAAAAGTTCTATGTTGACAGTTAGGGTATTCACCAGCTTGATCTCTATTCAGTTCAGGCACCCTCTCCACTATTGCTAGTAGCCCAGGCTGGGGTCATCCTTGGGGATTCCTGGCAACATCCCTAGCACTAGGTTTCTCTCTATCCCTATGATATCTCCCTCCATCATGGTATCTCTTTCATTGCGTTCCCCTCCTTCCTTGTTCCAGCTCAAACATTCCATTCCCTTATGTTCTCATCCCCTGTCCCCTACCCTCCATTGCCCACCCCTCATCCCCAGTTTTTATTTTTTGAGAATTTTTATATGTGTTCTATATTTTCATCATCCACCCCTCCCTCTTCCCCTTCTAATTCCTCACTTGCCCCCTCCCACTACTTCTTAAATTTATGACCTCTTCTTTAATTGTTACACACATGAACACATGCACGTGCATGTGCACACACATCCTATTTGAATGCATTTAGTGTTGCTTGTATGTATGTGTGTTTAGCGCTGACCACTTGAGACTGGATTACCTGTCAGGGAGCTTGTCTGCAGAGAAACTGATTTTCTCTTTCTCAGCAGCCATTGATTGCCTGTAGCTCTCCATCAAGGGTAGGGCAGTTTTTCACTGTGTGATCTCAGGACTAGCGGCATTGACATTAATTTGGAAGTTTCTAGAAATACAAATTCTTCAGCCTCCGCATTGCTCCCTTTCTTTTTCATCCAAAGATGGGTAGCATTAGCAACATGTGCTTTTAATGTAAAATATACTTTTCACTGAAAGATCCTAATTGTGTCATGCCTGAGAAATACAGTACAGAACAGGAAGTGAACTGGTTTATCAAACAAATATCAAATAGTTTTAATTTGTGACTCTTTGTTAGATTTGAGATGAGCAGAAGACAAGACACTTCACATGTGTTTATACTGCTTCCTATGATCTCACCCTGCTTTCATCTACCCTCTATTGTGATGTCATTGAGCATTCAGCTATGATCTAAGAGCGTCACAAGAACCTCATGAATTGGGCAAGCTAGTTACCTCCGGTTTATACCTCTGCACCTAGGCAATGACAAGGTGTCATTGTTGAAGATCAGAAACTTAACAGAGCTGCTCTCAGTCTGGTTTCAAATCTGCTTTTCCCCACTGTGGTCCTTTGTGTATTGCCTACAGACCAAGTTATACTCTCCTGAGTGACAAAGCCAGGAACCCAGCAGGTGTATGTGAGTTGCAGAGTTATTCTCGAGCATCCTATGCTGCTTCTGAAGAGAACAAGGAGCATTTCTGAGCATTTTCAATTTTTAAGGCCTGTATTTTGTCTCTCAACCCACTGTTAGATTCAGTGCACAGGTGTCCCTTTTTATGATTGAAATCCCTGTACAACAGTGTATTTAAACACTACAAACCTAGAAAACAACAGAACTGTGACTATATTCTTTTCATTAATTCTCTTTTTTTAATTTATAAGATTATAATTTCATTATTACATTTCTCCCTGCTCTTTACTTCCTCCATATCTTCCCATATACTCCTCCCTGCTTCCTTCAAATTTACTGCCTCTTTTTTAAGACTAATTTTCATTGTATGTGTATATGTATATGCACACACATATTTCTAAATATAACCTGTTTAATGTGTATAATGCTACTAGTATGTCTGCTTTCAGGCACTATCATTCATTAATTCTCTCAAAATGCACACCAAGCTCCAAGCCATCTTCTACTGTGCTTTCCTAAGCAACAGTGTATTTTTTTATTTTTATTTTTTGGTTTTTTGAGACAGGGTTTCTCTGTGTAGCTTTGCACCTTTCCTAGAACTCACTCTGTAGCCCAGGCTGGCCTTGAACTCAGAGAGATCCGCCTGGCTCTGCCTCCCAAGTGCTGGGATTAAAGGCGTGTGCCACCACCGCCCGGAACAATAGTGTATTTTAAGGAATTCAGTAAACTTTAAAAAACTACTCATATACTTATTTTATTTAATTTGGATCATAATGCTGTAACACACTCCTTTCCTATGTAAATAAACTCACTGGATCTTTTCTTAGCAAAGTGGGTAACACCCCAGGTAAAAGTTAAGTGATTGAAAATTAGCAAGCTTAGTGATTTAAATATATGCAATAATTAGAATGTGTTCACAGATTCTTTTAGGTCTCCGTTTAAAGGTTAATGTGTATTTTTATGTTTCTGAGTGTTGGCTTGTGGACAGTCAGGTAGTGAGTAAAACCTGAAGGAGTAAGAGAGAGTCCTATGAAGTAGGGAAACTGAGTGTATATTTTATATCAACTATGGACCCTGTGAAAATGTCCTCTCTTGTTTCTCACAATCTTGTCTAACTCCAATGATGACTTAATAAACTCCAACTTTAAACTGTGAATTAGGTCAGTCCCATAAAGATTATATGACATATTCGCTTTTCTAATTTATGGATCTTACACATTATAGATGAAAAAATATCCATGTGGGGGCTAGAGTGGTTAAGAAGTTTTCAATTGTTGCAGAAGACCTGGTTTCAGTTCTCAGCTCCCACATGGTGGCTGTTCTTCTTCTGGCACCAGACACACATGGAAACACAAAATATATATATGACTTGAAAATAGAAGCAAAATTCTAGTAGAACAAAGGAGACTAACAAAAAGAATAAAAAAGGGACAATAGCAGGGTGTGTGGGGATATGCACCATATACCTTATATGTTACTTGCATGAACATGGCCTTCTGTAACTCTGTATTTTAATATAAAAATATTAAATCATTTTATGATTTAAGAAGCCATTCTAAAAAAGTTCTTAGGAGAAATACCTTTGCAAATATTCAACCTCAGGCAACACAGGGCTAATAATTCCTTTTGGATGCTCCAAAGATGTTAGTAATCTACAATTCTGAGCAATTGTAGATAACACAGTGGGAGCACTCTGGCTTATTTAGAAGGCTGATTTCTGGTGGTAAGTTGGGGTCTACTTTAACTAAGATCTTGATGCCATTCGCAATGGTCTGTCATCGTAAGAACTAAACTCACTAAGAGGACATTAGGCATACAAGACTATTTTGAAAGAGCATTGAGGATGTTAACCACCAGGGGTGGTGTTCACCACCATCATCTCTAGTAAGGATGGGGAAAGACCCTGGAAGGATAGTGCAAACCATTCTTTGGAAACACCCCTCCTCTACTAAAGTCCAGCTCATAGCAAAGTGTTCACGTGAGAGCCTCTGTCCAGACCCTCCTGGAGCAGCTGTGCTCTTCTGGGCTGCAGATGCTGCTGGCTCTGGGTCTGGCAGCCTCTCTCTGCTGTGGGCTGTGCATTTAGACATGAATAGAGTGGCTTCCAGCTACTGGGTTGCAGACTGTTTTTGACTTTCAATTTACATTAACCTCTGAATATGTGAACTATATCTCACTGTATCTCAGAAATAAAACTTGAAGCAATAGTTTGCTGAGAAAATTCCAAGTGATAAAATTCATGTTTATATTCTCAATATATTGAACTGGAAAGAGTAGAGTTGTTATAGATTTTGTGTGCTGAACTTTACTTACTTATTTATTGGCTTTTTGAGTCAGGATCTCATTCTGTAAACTAGCCCATCCTAGAACTCACCATTAAGTCTCAGGTGGCCTCAAACTTGTTATAATCTTCCTGCCTCAGCCTCTCAAGTGCTGAGATTACAGGCTTGAGCCATCTTATTTGTTTGTGTACAGAACTTTAATATAAGTCTTAGTTTTTCATTCTAAAACACTGTACCTTATTGTAAATGACTCCCAATGTAGTTGACGTCTGTTGTTTTCTCAAACCTTTGTGTGTTTCTCACTGATGCTCTGATTCTAATAAATGTGTTTAACTCAGCGCTATGTGTGTGATTTCACTTTTGTTCTTTTCTCCCGATTCATTCTCTGTGGATATATTTTCCTACTGCAGTTGGCAGTGAGGTAATGGCACTCTACTCTCTCTTTCTATTAAAGGAGTATTGATTTAAGGAGGAAGTAAATAGACTATGGTGAGTTTTTCAAGGGGTGCCTCTCTCCCTACTCTTGTTTATATTATTCCCTTGAGTAAGACATTTTAAGTTAAAGATTAGTCACAACCTAATCTCCTGTGTATTATGATTATTTTTCAGTTTTCTTTTGTCTTTATTTTGGCTCAATATTTACAGTGCTAATTAGAATTGGTACATATACACTATGATCAAATTTAAGAACCTTTTTACTTGCCATTGAGAACAATCTGCATGAATCTGGAAGATGTTATGCTATGTAAACTACACTGCAGAAAGAAGAATATTGTATGGTCTCCCTTATACATGGCAGTAAAAACAATTGAATTTTAGGATACAGAATAAAAAGACAGACAGAAGGAGGAAATGGAAATCTGAGTCAAAGGACATAATGCTAACTTAGGTAAGATAAATGGTCTTGAAGAGCTAGTCTGTAAGACAAAAGTTATAGTTAATAATATTGCAGTATACACTGAAATACTTCCTGAGTCAGTAGATTTTCAACATGCAGGCTTATGTGGTACTGGAGAGGTAGCTGAGAGTCCTACATCTTGCAGGCAATAGGAAGTCAACTGAGACACTGGGTGGTATTCTGAGCATAAGAAACCTCAAAGCCTCCCCCCTCACAGTGACACACTTCCTCCAACAAGGCCACACTCACTCCAACAAAGCCACACCTCCTAATAGTGTCACTCCTTATGAGATTATGGAGGCCAATTACATTCAGACTACCATAGTAAACATGAAAAACCAATGGCAAAGAATTCATTCCAAACCACAGCTGGACTGAGAGACCCAGAATCACACATTTCTCTGCCGCGCCCAGCTTTGTGATCTTATGGATTTCCACCAAAAATTGTCTTATTTACAAAAAAAAATTTTCATAATTATTTGTCTTATTTTTATTCAGTATTATTTGTGTTTATTTGAGCACAGTGCTCATGCATGGCTGGAAAATGAATATTCTACAGACTTAGTACTCTCTGAAAAGTATTACACTGTCCAAAGGCGTAACCAGCCGTCTAAGTAAGTAGTCCCCCAAAACCCACTGTTGAGTTGAGCTAAAACTTGTCTAGCTACTGTTAATAAATTGTCTATCACAATGGCTTTGTCCTTCCTTCTGACAAGGTGATGTAAATGGGATCCCACGCTATCCAGCTATGTGAAATCTATCTCGTGGGTTTATACTATATACATTTTGCTAACTGTGAATTTGTCTTTGAGGTAGAGCATGCTAAGAACAGAGTTCTTTCCAGAAACTGAGGTAGGAAAAAACTTCCTGGTTGATCGTTCTAGACTTTGGGGGAAATATGGAAGGTTGAAGTAGGGAATTCACAATTTCTAAAAGTGTATTAATATTTACTTATATGTAAAACACATGGGACTATTTTCATAAACATTTGAATTCTTTGTTTTATAAATCCGAGTTTGCATAAAAACTCAATCTCAAATTTTAAAGGTGCGTTTTTTTGGGTCCTGCCAGTTCAGTAGTTTGGAGTAAGATGATTTATTTGCATTTAAACAAGTACCAAGTGATTCCCAGATAGTATCAGAATCACCTTTTGAAAAACATGTATCTAGATAAAAAAGAAGTCAGGTATGCTTATCACATTTTTTCCAGTGTTGCTAAAGTGAATATGTTCACCAAACCTTAAATAAGGGAACAGGTTTTCATAGGCAACTTAAAAAAATATATGCAGAAACCATGAAATTTGGCAGTAGAGTGAGAGAGAGGGTTAGGTGGGGCCAAGGAAATGATGAAGAAATACTGGCTTGGAAAGATATTGCAGAAATCAAACCAGTTAGGCACTAGGAATGAATCAGCAATGTATTGTATATAATTAATTTTATTAGTTAGGAACCTGATACAAATGGGTGTTAATAGGAGAAGAGCACATCTGCGGTCACCTTTACTTCTTTTGCCACATGGCATGTCCAATCCCTCTTCTACTTCGTCATCTGCATTTCACTCAGGATTTAAGAAAATGAGGAAGAGTCTAGAGAGAAACACATGAGGAACTGGAAAGGGGAAGGAATTGAGCCCTTCTGGAAAATATAGGAATTGGATTGAGTTCACATCTCTAGAAAATTACACATCTATTCTCTTTTATTCCATCCACAACTGAGTGTTGCAGACAATATAGAAAACTCAATTAGGAAGAACATGTGTTATTCACTATTTAGGAATAATTATGTTGTTTTATAGAGAAATGATTATCAAAAATGAAAGATTATAAAAGTGTTTACTACATTGTAATTATTTTGAATACTCTCCTGTATAATTTTACATTATTTGAAAACACAATTTTAGGATGACTGTATAATATTATTCCATATAAATATGGCCTATTTATTTTATATCAGTTTTTACATAGTTAGAATGTTTCAACTACTGATCATTAAAATTTATTTTTAATGAATTGCACATCACTAAATAACCAGTTCTCAAATTTGATTATTTATATGGTTTAAATTTCAATTATAGTCAAGATATTAAATCAAAGTTAAGCAATATTTTAACAATATTTTAAGACTCAAAAACATATATCCCTTTAATATCAATCATTACAATTAAATTCATTCACAAAGTCATGGAGATAACTGTTCATAAATTTCCATCCCCCAGACCTATTTTTTAACATTTGTCTCTAATTACAATTATCTTTTATAGTTATTAGTTGACTTTGAAAATGATCAAAGTCTTTAAAAAGAATTGCTTAGTGACTTGTGTAAAAAAGGAGATAACACCAATTTACCTATTTTTCTACCTAGTAACAATCACTTTCAAGTATTTTAGTTTTTCATACTTAATCATATCATTGTAATTATTTTTTGTTTTCTCAAATTTATACATGATTTATTGACTTCTTGTTATGTAAGATGAGGATCTTCACCTTGATAGTTTAGACTTAACTACTTTTTTTGATTACAAATAATTTTTCTTGCATTTTCTTGCTTTATTTTCTTCTATCTTTTATATTTACTTTTGAGACAAAAAAAGTATTTACATTCTTTCTGCCTCCTGTTCTGTGTAGATTCCCGAGACTTGATGGGAAGGATTTGATAACAAAGTCCAATTTACAGCTGAATGGTCCAAAGTTTATCACTCCCTGCACATTGTTCATGTGTGGATCTTTTTGTGAATTTCCATTTATGTTAGAGACTGACCCAGGATGGCTTGACTCAAGATTGTTATGAGTTTGGAGTCTGGCAATATCAGACGCCCTTGGCCAAACTGCACGTCATAGGACAACCTTGGCCTAACTAGAAAGTATGTTTTTTAGATATAGCCTTGAACAGTAATCAGCCAGCTGCAGAGCCTGGGAACCAAAGAGACTTCACCTCCCCCCGACCACTCTGACTACTTCTCCTGAAAATTTTCCACTCTCCTTTCTCTGCCCCTCCCAGCCTAAAACACTGTATATAAACCTCAAACCCCAATCAATAAACGAAGCCTTGACACGACTCAGACTGACTCTTGTCATTCATTCATTATATCTGCAAGGCTTCCTTCTTTTCTCTCCCCATGATTCCTTCAGGTGTTTTCACAGCTTGAGACCCACGAATAACTGGACCTGCTGGACGGGTCACATTTACTGTAAGAAGAAGCTTATCTAATGAGATTTGAAAGATGATAGAGGTTGGAGTGGGCCTTACATACAATAAAAGTGATTGGTTACTCCTATAACATTTGCGCCAGCATCATACCATTATGTATTACAGGTAGGATGGTCTTATTTGTATGTTGTAGCTGGTGATATTGGTATAGCTGGGTGACACTGACAATTACTTTTCTACTCTGGAAGTGTGTAAAGTACCTTCTAACACCATGGACATTAGTAAGTAGTGGTGAAGTTTCTAGTTAGCATGAACTTGATTTCTCAACTAGGTATTTAATACTATTGCAGTCTTGAGTCTTTGAGTGCATACCACACTCTTCTACCAGTGAAAACTTTTAGGATTCACTTTTTATTGGTACTGGACTGAGAGTAATTTTTGAGATGAGATTCTTCTAATAAGTGTATGAGCAAGAATGGCTTTCCATGATTTTGAACACCCCATTTATGGACATATTACTTTACTCTTTTAAATACCTATGCTTTGATAGTGAATCTATTTCTATGGAGATTAATTGCTTGGTTTATGAGATTGTAACTAATATCTCATGGATTGAAAGAAAACAAAAGTATTGCCAACAGGTTGAAAAGAGGCAGTAACAAGATGGTATAACCTTTCTCCTCCAAACTGACTGTTTGGCTGAGCTAAACATATTTTTGTCAGTCAGTAAAATGGCGAGGGCAGCATTCAGGGCAACCAGACGTGCAGGTTAAACACACTGTATGGGAAGCAAGCAGCAATAAATGCTTTTTCACACACTGGTCAACAGAGGTGATCGGGCATAAAACAATAAGTGCTGGCATTGAGAAAGATCATGTTCAGACTTTTTATAATACGTTGTTTCTTGTAATATAAAAACTGTATAGTACTTTGTAATTACTTACAATGTTCACTATAGATACTACAGTATTTAAATATTGTGGTACTTTGAATTTGGAATTCCCCCACAAAGACATGTGCTGTAGCTCAGTCCACAACCCTTTCTGCTATTGGATGGAGTCTTTAAAAGGTGCGACCTAACAGGAGGGCTTAAGTTATTGAGGTTATACCCTCAAAGGAGATTTTAAGACCCAATGTCTTCCTCATTTTTTAAAATGATGTCCTGGCCATGAAGTGTGGTCACCATATGCTATTGGCATGAGGTACTGCTTTAGTACAGGCCCCAAAGCAATGGAGTCAAACTGTCATGTATTAAACATCCCCAAAGCTGTGAAATTCTCTCAGTGAGATATTAGGCAATAGAGAGCTTTTAAAACTACAGTTTTACCTAAAGATACATTTGAACAGTGTTCTTGTTCTTTAGGGCATACTCTTAAGTCCTCAGAAGACAAGACAGAAAGCAAATATAGAGGTATTATGCAATCAATCATAGATTTCTAATTTTATTTAATATTAAATCATGGCTATATTTATACTTTTGAATTTTGTAGAAATGAAATTCAGCAAGTAACTAAGGGGTAGAATTCATTGTGGCTGAGACACAGCATGTTCTAGTTTGTGCTTAGGGAACTGTTGTCCTGGACATAAGCACAAGTAGATTTCTAAGACTGAACTGGCAGAGTCAAAAGAGGAGAAAGTATTGGTTAGTTACCCAGAAAATAAATCTCAATTTTGCTGTGGCTTCAGCTTCAGCTCAACGCCAACTGCGATCTCATCCTTCATATCTCTAAATTTTCATCCTTTCTTATCTGTGATTGTTATCGGATGACAATGCCAGTTGTACACAAAATACATGTTAAGATTTACGGTTATTGTGTGAATATTAACTTTCACATGTAGGCAAGCAATAGATGATAAATTTAACTCCTAATGGTATATATGTTGTAAATGTCATCTGCTAATTGAAGAATTTACAATCATAAGAGTAATATGCCTTTTAGTGGTGATTATGAATACTCTTGATTTTGGGAGTCCAAAGTATTAAGAATTGCAATACATTTAAACAAAGAGGAAAAAATACACCAATGATTCATTTAAATATTTTGAGACTGTATTAGGCCAATATTTCTGAAACTTTAAGCTAGAGTCAAATCATAGAGGTTTCTTTTAGAAATCAGACTGGGTGTGGTGGGTCTGGGTTGTGGGCAGGTACTTCCTTTAAGAATCCTCTAGAATTTTTCCAAAGTATAATCCTAAATAGTCCCTCATCCATTGACTTAGACCCCAAAGTACAGATTTTCTTCAAGATAATACTTAAATTTTAACTACTTAAAAAGATCTGGATTGTATTTTTCTATTTGCCAAAGAGCTTATGATATAACACAATATACTATTCCTATAGTGCGTGTATCTGACATTTGGACGTGCAGAAACCAAGATGTTGAATTAAGGATGCAGTCACTGTGATTCTATCTTTGTCTTCATCTGAGAGATTTCTGGGCCATATACAATTATCAACATTATGAGTCTGTTCAGAAAAATCTCTTTGTAAAAAGTACGATTAAAAGTGATCACAGTTGCCTTCATCATTGCCAACAAGATGGAGTGTCTGAGAGATTTAGCAATTATTTACATTGTGAGCTTTGTTCTTACCCTTTAGATTTTTGTTCAGGTCATAATTACAGTCTGTATTAGAATAAAAGAATCATTTGCTATAATCAGAGAAATAGCAATTTAATTAAGTCAATATTCTTAACCAAGGACAAAAGGAATTTTGGAACTTTTGTGTCATGCTTGAATATGGCGATTTAAACTAGACTCAACAGCATTTTTCACAACTAAATGGTGTTTAAAATACTGATGTTGCACTTGATAGACAATACTAATTGAATAGATATCTGGTATCTAATCTACTTGTGGCAATCATCTATTAAAATTACCAAACTCAAGAATGCAGGCCATTGAATGTATTGCTTTCTCTATTCTAGAGAAGATTCTGAGTTTGGTATGTAAGCATGGAAATTGAGATATGGATAGTTTATTCAAAAGTCACCTTGAAAGTCAAAAAGATATCTTCTTATCATGCAAGGCTCAAAGAAAAGAGTTCTGAAATGACTAAACAAAGCTTTATGTACAGGCAAATGCACTAATCATGTTTTTTACTTTATGCATTGTGACTGGTTGATTCTTAGATTCATTCTGACCTTGGATGTAATGCTCCTCCCAGAGTGTGGTGGTTTGAATGAAAATGATCCCCATAGGCTCATATATTTGCATATGTAGCCTCCAGTTGGTAAGTTGCTTGGAAAGCATTAGGAGATGTGGGCTTGTTGGGGGTAGGTGTGTCTTTATTGGAGATGTGTTGCTGGAAATGGGCTTTGAGATTTCAAAAGCCCATGATAGGCCTTAGTCTCTCCCTGCCCCCAACCCCTGCTTCCTGCCTTTCTTTTAGATTTTCACATTCTGCCTACTGAATACCTGTTCAAATAGTCCCATGACCAGACACTAGACACATTTCCTGTGCCACAGAGCTCAGTGAAATTGTTCAGAGCTGCTGAAAAAGAGGACCATCACGAGATTAACTAACCCCATGTTGCCTTTCTCTGGTTCTGTGTTTGTCTTCTAAATCCTTCCTCTTGAGTTTCCTTGAATTACAAGAGCAACAGGACTGATGGATAAACATCTTTGTTATATGGAACCCAAACTAATCACAAGCAACTGGAAACTGGAATTCCAAACTGGTGAAATTATCTATTCTGAAGCATAAGTAATCTTTTTTGTTTTTTTCAAGACAGGGTTTCTCTGTGTAGTTTTACTGCCTGTCTTGGCTCTCTCTCTGTAGACCAGGCTGGCCTTGAACTCACAGAGATCCACCTGGCTCTGCCTTCCGAATGATGGGATTAAAGGCATGTGTCACCACTGCCTGGCAACATAAGTAACTTATGAGAATCAAATTGTCCCCTCAATCACTGATAGTGATAGTAACAACTTCTGAGACAATAACTAAGGGGATCACAAGTTTATGAGACCAGTTGCATCATGCATGCCTTTTGTTTCCCTCCTGAAATTCTCTCTCTGCTTAATATTAAAGGCCAAGCCAATGCCCTGAAGATAGGTGTGAAGGTCTCTGGACTTGTGTTATTTCCTCTTGTTGATGCATGCATTGGTTAAATCCCCTCTTCCAGCTTCTTACTCTCATTCATTTTTTTTAAATTGGTATGTGAAGATGGGCAGTATAACTACCCTATTGGGATTGCCAGGGTCATAGCTTAGGCTTTTCCCTTCAAAATCTCAGTTACGTAGCCAATCCCTAACCTGTTTATCCAGACTTTTCTATCATTTCCCATAGGACTTATGGTAATGATTCTTTCCTATGTCCTCTAACTCTCCTTTCCTTGTCTTGATCCCAGAGGTTCATTATGTGGCCATGGGTGGTGTGGCATGCCTGTTTATCTTGCAACCTGTGAAAATAATGAACTGCCTTTTTAATGTCATTTGTTTTCTGATCTGTTTGTCTTACCTTGGCCTAACTAAATAAAGCCTATGATTTTGAACAGCAAAGATGTTATAATTAATTTAATAGGACCTCAAGACAGGGAATTCTAAGTCCATATCTAAAACTCTTTAGATGGCATCATCGTAAGTTTCATTTTCTTAGATGGGTTCAAAGAAAATTCAACTATGGCAATGATCATATTTCAAGAACTACAGAGGCAATGCTTTTTCATGATGTTCTCTTAGAAAAGGGAAGCTTAATCATTTGGAAATCTTTAGTATGTTTCTTTGTCAGAATTTGCCAAACAATAGTTTGTTTTTTTCCAACATGGGTTTACAGTGAACACTTACTTAACTTTACAATTTGTAGCTCTATAAGCAATCTTTTTTTATAGACTATGTTAGGTTTACTTAAATGTAACACAAACATGATAAGTTTGAATAAAGGCATACAAAATAAGTGAGCAAACAAGCATGTAGAAGATCTGTACATGTAAATACATGTACAATTTAAAAACAGTATGGATATCAGCAAGATGATAGAACGGCAGTGAAGTGACTGTATTCCTCACTAAACTGCAATATCAACCAACCAGCCAACCATCAATTTCTGACAACCATTTATGTCAGGAATACTTTTTTTGGAACATAAGTGAGGGGGATTTCAGAGAATTTCAGGAATAGATACATTGAAAAGAGTAATAAGGGCAACTTCACTCTATTCAGATGTACACAGAAAAGAGTCCAGAAAGAAGCCTATAGATACATAGTTAACCAATCTTCAACAAGAGTGCCAAGAGTACACAATGGGAAAAGATGTTCTCTTCAATAATTACTGATGGGAGATATAGATATCTATAACCATTAGTATGAAATGACATCTTTATCTTACTTTATATATATAACATATATACTCAAAATGGATTAAAGACTTAAATGTTAAACCTAAAACTATAACATGCCAGGCAGGAAACACAGGGAAAAATTTACTTGACATTGGTTTTAATGATGAACATTTGGTCACAAAAACCACAGGGAACAAATATAAAAAGTGACATATAGAACTGCATCAAAAAGGCTTTCATACAGCAAAGGAAACTGTCAATAGAGTGAAAACAGCATATGGGAACAGAGAAAACATCTATAAACCTATGGCTAAGAAGGACGCTACATTCAAAATATGTAAAGAGTCATAAGTCAAGAGCAAGTCCCCCCAATAACCCAACTTGAAAATAGATAAAAGACCTAACTGCATTTGTCAAAGAAGTCAGTCAAGTGGTTAACAGGATTATGAAAAGATGCAAAAATCAATAATTATTAGGGAAAGGAAAATTAAGGCCACAATGAGATACTATTAGGAAGTCTATACTTCAAAAGATAAGAGTCACCAAGGAGGTGAAAAAAGATGGAGAAAAGAAGGAATCCCTTGTGTGCCGTGAATGGGAATGCAAATTGTAAAGATGTTATGGGAAGCAGTGTAAAGTTTCCTCTCAAATTTAAAATTAGGGTTACCAAATGACCTGGATTTTTCACGTCTTGGTGTTTATCCAAAGGAATTGAAATAGGAATGTTTGCACCGAGAGGAATGTTTGCATTGCTGTGTTTATTGTGGCAACACCCTGGTGCTCAGTAACAGGTACAGAACAGGCAATGCACCGTAAAATGGATATTGCTTAATTAAAATGGAAAGAAAAAAATCTATTATTTATGACAAGATAGATGAACTTGGAAGATGTTGTACTTAAAGAAACAAACCAGAAACACTCAGACAAATTTATGACATCACTGATGTGTGGAGTTGAAAGTAGTTCAATTCAGTGCTAGAGAATAGAAAAGCAGTAATCTGGAGTGAGAAGGAGATATGTGGCAGGGTTGGTCAAATGAGTATATAGATTCTGTAGTTTAAGATAAATTTCAGAGAATATTTGCCATGGTGACTGTAGCTAATATTGTATTTTAAAGTAGACATCTACAGACAGAATGTAGAAAGCGACAGAGGGACCAGGGACCAGGTGTTAATCGTCAATAACATTCTCTCAGTGTAGTTGATTTTTTTTTCATCTTAGCTCTTTGGGGGCCCTTCCACCCAGCTCCCAGATAAATACACAGAGACTTATTTTTACTTATGAATGCCCAGTCTTAGTTTGGCATATTTCTAGGTAGCTTTTCTTAACTTAAATTATACCATCTACCTTTTGCCTCTGGGTTTTTACCTTTCTATATTCTCTATTTCTTTCTTTCCTTCTTACTCCATGGCTGGTTGTGTACCTGGGTAGCTGGCCCCTGGCATCCTCTTTCCTTCTCTTTTTCACAGTCCCCCCTCTTCTCGATCTTTCTGTATTTATTCTCTCTGCCTGGCAACCCTGCCTATACTTCTCCTGCCTTGCTATTGGACATTCAGCTGTTTATAGGACCAATCAGGTGTTTTAGACAGGCAAAGTAACACAGCTTCACAGAGTTAAACAAATGCAACATAAAAGAATGCAACACATTTTTGCATCATTAAACTCCACAGCATAAACTGATGTAACACATCTTCAACTAATATTCCACAGCATCCGTATTTCATCCAACTAGATGAGGAAGCAGAATGAGACAGAGGTGTGCAGCATATGATATTACCTTCAAAAACACTCTTTCCAGGACCTATATTCTGTAGGAAGGCCTTGTTTCCTGAAGTTTCTACAGCTTAGTAAAATATACTGTCACCAACTGTAAATGGGGGACCCTGGGAGACTTATCATATTTAAACCATAACAGAGATTTGAAATGAGTTATTATGTCAGATAGTACAAAAATATTTGAAGATAAATATGGGGAATTAATGATACGGAGATTATTAGAAATAGCAGTTGAAATTTTAAACAAGATGGTCAGAAAAAATCATTTTCAGAAGAGAATGTTCAAGAACACCAGAAAAGGGGATAAAATATGAGTCATATTTATCTGGGGAGAACTCCTGAGGCACAGTAAACAGAAGTACAGTGGGTGGTCCCTGATTAGCGCATTGTAGAAAGAGCCACAGTGTAGTCCTCAGGCCGTGAAGATGATGAGTGTGTTATGGGACATGAGGCCAGAAAACTACAGCTAAGGGCTTATATCTGGTATGTTTTCCTCTTTGCTATGACAAATGCCTGCACCAGATAACATAAGAAGGAAGGATTTACTTTGGTCCATGGTTTGAAAGGATACAGCTCATCACTGTGGAGAAGACACAGTGGTGGGAGAAAGTCATAACAGAGTGATTCCATACTGGGGAAGCAGAGAAAAATAAATTCTGATGCTTAGCCTGATTTATCCTTTTTATCTGGTCCAAGAGCTTAGTCCTTGGCATAGGGCTGCCTACACTCAGAGTGCATCTTCCCACATCAGTGGAACCTTTCTGGAAGCACCCCAAGGACGAGTCTAGAGGTATGTTTTCTAGGTAATTGTAAATCTTGTCTAGATGACAATCAAGAATAACTCATGGGTTTTTGCCTTTTATTTCTACATATATATATAGTAACAGAGTCTCTTTGGCTACTATGTTGAGAAGATCCTTCTAAGTCAATGGTTCTCAACCATTCTAATGCTGAGACCCTTTAGTACAGTTCCTATGTTGCGATAACTCCAACTATAAAATTATTTTTGTTCTTACTTCATAACTGTAATTTTGGTACTGTTATGAATCCTCATGTAAGTATCTGTGTTTTCCAATGGTCTAAGGAGACCCCTGTGAAAGGGTCATTTGTCCCCTAAAGTGGTAGTGACCTATAAGTTGAGAACCACTGGTTTAAGTGGTATCAACAGGAAATGTAGAACTAGGAAGAACAGTTAGGCTACTTGCAATTAATTGGTTGTTGGTGATCATGGGGGAAATGATGACATACTTCAAAAGCAGAATTTACTGTTTTTATTGAATGACTGATTGTGAAGTAAAAATGTAGGAGAGATGCTAAAGAATACTCTGAGATCTAGGCTGAATAATAAGAAAGGCAAGTCAGTCTTAAATTGAGATAACTGGACTGCAAGAGACATGAATCTGTTGGGCAAATAAGAAGGTCAATTTTGGGCTTTTTCAGGTCAGGACACTTATCAAATATTCAAGTAGAAATGTCACTTGGGCAATGAGTTGGACATGAGCCCGGGAAGTGATGCAGATAAGAGTTAAACATCTGGTAGTTGTTGGCAGCACAAAATATTTAAAGCTAAAGGCTAGATGAAGTGACTAAGGAAGGAGGTACAGGTGAAAATCCAAAGACAGAGTCTGGGTTTTCTATATCAAACATCTGCTGCATCCTGAGCATCCCTGACTCTTGAGTTTTTACTGCTTTATACATTTTCTTTCCTTTGCCCTGAACTAGTTTCCTTTGCCCACAGTGCATTTCATCCTCTTGAAGCTTTCACAATATCGGACCCATCTCTATGCTTTTGTAATCACTTTTCTACTGCCTTGGAAGTTACTGTTTGGGTCATGAATGCCACCCACAGGCTCATGTGTTGGACACTTTATCTCTAAGATCTTGCCACTGTTGGTAGATGGCAGGTCCTTGGAGATTTGGGACATAGATGAAGAATTTGGGTCATTGGATGGATTGGATGGATACTGGGATGACAGCTTCTTATTCTCTGTCCTTGCTTTTCAATCTTCTTCCCATCCAGCATGAAGTGGGCAGCCTTTCTAGTTGAAAGGTTTCCTGCTTTGTTGCTCTGCCTTGCCCAAAGCAGTGTAGCTGACTGAAATTGTGAGCCACAATAAATGGTTCCTTCTTTTAACTTCATTATTTTAAGTATTTTGTCAGAGCAGCAGAAAACTGACTAACCTAGAATTGGTTACCTATTATTTATTGTATGTATGGTTCTTTTTTTTTTTTTTTTGGTTTTTTTTCGAAACAGGGTTTCTCTGTGTAGCTTTGCGCCTTTCCTGGAACTCACTTGGTAGCCCAGGCTGGCCTCGAACTCACAGCAATTCACCTGGCTTTGCCTCCCGAGTGCTGGGATTAAAGGCGTGCGCCACCACCGCCCGGCCGTATGTATGGTTCTTGAGGGTAGGATCTACTTTCCACCCTAATAAATATTTGCCACATGAGTGGGAGTATAGATTAGATTATATAATGAATCTACTTATCTATCCTGTCATAATTAAAAACCAAGACACAGATTTTGATTCTATAACTTGTTCTTATGATACCTATTAAAACAATATAGTATATACTATAGAATGGTGACTATGGAAAAAGCCCTATAGAACAAGGAAGTTTTAGTTGTCGGCTAGCCCTGTATTTACCATTTGATTAACCATCTGGAGGTTGTTTAATATCGTCAAGCCTTGGTTTGCTTTCCTGTGAAATAGAATTCATAATTTTTTTATTGCCATCCTAGATTATGTGCATGAAAACACTTTGTAAGCTTTAAAACACTGTAAAGTCTGAAATACTGTTATTATTTGTCTCTCCAGAAAGACATACATCGTGAACCTGCCTTTGCCCCAGGTGCTGAGCGGGAAGATAAGGTGTGTTTATGATCAGAGTGTGCCGTGTTTCAACATGCATTTAGAGTCCAGGTAGCGTATGGCAGTTGAGCTGCTGTTGAGGCGAATCTCCTTTCATTTTTGGAACTGTAAGGCTGCCTGCTATTACGTTTTATATGTTGTCAGTTACAGCCTTCAGAGAGAAGTATCGCAGTGATGTCAGATGTAGATTAAAAGGAAGAAGCACTGGCTCCAAATGAGAGAGGTTGTGGTGCTCTGCGAGTTGGATTCTTGAGTTGGAACGTGTTTGCTTTCCTCCCTGGTGGCTTACTAGCACACATTCTGAGCCACTCAGCTGGCTTTGGCCTTGGAACCTCTGTTGGAAATTACAATCCATGCCCCACTTGTGGCACTGGAATGAAATCAGGAGGGCTGGCTTATCTTTCCTGTTTGAAACCCATTGTGCTTACGTCTCCCCACACCCAGAGTGACATTTGCCTCCAGCAACGCTGAAGCTATCTATGGCTTCTGCCTTTTATCTCGCTGTTGTTTTGGAGACATATTCTTATGCTACAGCTCAGGCGGGCTTCAAATGAGCTATCCTCTTGCCCGAGCCTCACAGGACTAGGGTTATAGGTGTGCACTGCCGTGTCCAACTGGCTTCTTTTAAGGTTCAGTATTTCTCAAATCAGTTCATCCGGAGCTCTTGGCATGGAGAAGTATGCTTTTTTTTTTGGCAATCATACTTTCAGGATTGTTTATCTTTATTCATGTAAATGCTAATTGGAGGCAGATAGTCTCTTCTTATGCGCTAGGTGAATCAATTTAGGAGTTTTGGAGACTTTCTGATGTAATGACTGTGGCCTCTTTTTACTTTGCTGTATTTCCAGGGAGCTGAATTTTTTGCTGGAAAGAACTCTGAATCTCAGAGCAGTATGGAATGTAAAAAGCATCTACGCAATCAGCAACTCTTGTCTGGGGCTCTCGGTGGAGGCCATCAGTGTGAGTCTATTTGGGAACTTGACTGCAATCTAGTTCATAACTGTGGCCTGGTTTCTAACAGGCCAGGCTGACAACCTTTAATCTGCAGGTTGGCATTTGTCAGGGGAAAATACAAATGAGTCATTTCAAATCTACCATTGCTTTTAGTAATAACTGCTCAAATATGTGTTCTACTGATGGCTTTTCTTAGTATATCATGTGTAGAAAGGGAAATTATGCAACTATTGATAGAATTAAATAAACTTTCTCAAAAATACTAGATGGCTTCCTTAATAATTTCTTTTTAACTCCCATATTTCCAACTCTGAGAACATTACTGGGCACCTTATAAACCTTTTCCATAACTGGTAAGTTCTGGAAGGTGAATTCATTTTATTTCAGTGGCTATAGATTCTGTATCCCCTGTTTTATTTACTTCTCACTTTTTAATAATAATGCTTTCATATTCCTGGGGACAAACTTCTTTTAGTGTTCTACATTTTTCTTTCAAAATGAAAATAATATGTAAAGCTATTACTTAAAAGTTACTTTATTCATATAGCTAGTAAGCTACTTATGTTTTTTATCTCCAGAATTTTCTCAGTACATTTTTTTACATTTCATGATTGTTAAATTAGAACTATTATTCAAATTTAGCTGTTAATATTTCAATGGAATATTAACATTCATTTTGCCTCAGGTAATATGTGGAAAAGCTAATAACCATTTCCTTCTAAAACTTTCACAGTCCCAAAGGTCCCCATTAGCATTTCTTTGTCAATGCTATGTATAACCAAATAATATTAATTTAATTGGTTTTCCAGCTCACATTTGTTTCACTTCTAAAGTGCCAGAGGCCACAAGGACATTTTCTCTTTCTGAATGTGTAATTGGTCTTAAAATGTATCCAACACTAACCATGGTTTACATCTAAGAATGTACCAATAACTGTCCTTTCCAGGAATCATTCTTATAGCCTAACTCACTGATTCCTTAACATTTATTTGCTATTAGTATTTTTAATGTTGAGCGAGCGACAGAGGTTAGACTTGTCTGACACCCACATATGGCAAACGACAAGGTTAGGACTGAAATGTAGATGGGTCACCCTCCTGTCTGTGATAACAGGATGCTGAAATAATTTGTTATCCAAGCTGATGTACGGGGAGTCAGCGTGGCAATCTGCTTTCACTTGTGGCTGCACTGCGATTATACTGTCTCTGAGTAATGAGCCAAACATTTGCCACAGCAAGGATGAGCCTGAAAACATTATGCTAAATGAAAAGAAATATCAGACATGGGGAGAAAAATATCATTTGTAAGTGCAATCTCAAAGAAAAAATACCAAATATTCAGAGACAGAGGGGAAAAAAGACAAAAGAAGAGTGGTACCAAGGGTAGGGGCGGTGGGCGAAATTGTGAAGCTGTAGGTTAGAGGGGGAGATCCATAGACCGAACCCACTTAGAGCACTAACAACTGCTGGAGGCTATGAGAGATCCAGGTGCACCGTGATTGGGATTCATGTCAATTGACTGCATTTTGCTCTGGTTAAAAAATTTTTAAAAACAGGGTTAACTGAAATGATGGTTAATTTGTTTCATTATAGTAACCTTTATACTGTGCATTTATACAGCATCATGTGTATTCCTTAAATGTGTAAGATAAAATTTATTTTCAACAAAACCAGCTTAGGAGCTATATTATTTCTTTACTTGGGTGAGGCTATATTTAGGTCAATCACTAAGGGACAGATGTTGTCTAGTGACAGTCAGGCATGTGGGGGATATGTTGGAAAGTGTGAAACATGTTTTAGTAGATTTTGAATGAATTTTGACTAATGAGAATATATTAAAATACACACATGAAACATCTGGACATGGTGATACACTCCCACTGTCCTAGAAATTGGGAGGCCGAGACATGAAGTTCAAGGCTAGACTGGACTAGATAGCAGGGTCCTGTCTAAAGAACAATAAAAAAAACCATACCAGGCATGCATAATCTAAACAGAAGAATAATTTGTTAATAAAGAATATTTGTAATAAAGATATACATGCTGGTAATTTTCTTTAGCAATTAACTCTATATTGATGGTAGATATGACCTAAGCACCAATTGTAAGTTATTTTGAAAGCAGGTAGACATAGTATAATTGTACTTCTCTGACTTCATACATATACCAGGACATAGCTGGAAATAACAGGAAGACAAATGAGGCAAAAGGTATGTTGTAAGCACCTTCATAAAGTTGTGTACTCACTTGCGACCCTCTCCTTTATGGTTGGTGTTCCATTGCTGGTTACTTGTGATAGAAACTGTGGACTGTATTTATAAAAATCACTTATTTTAAACTGAAGATATATTTTGGGCGAAACAAATTTGTGAGAGATCATGTGAAGACTTCCTACACTGCTGTGACAAAGTAAATTGTAAGACACTACAATATAATGAGAGACTGCAACAGAAGCTGAGGGAGATGGGGAGAAGGCAGCCTCTGTACGGCATATGTTTCATTCACTGAAGAAGAGCCCCTGGTATGTGGCATGTCAGTCAATATTCCTTTACACTGGGATGGGAACCCACCTGCTCACCTCATGCTTTTCAGTTCCATACAGTTCTATGAGGCCTGTGGATATGACCTTGTCCACGGCTGTGATTGACACAGGGACCCAGGAATGGGTTATTGTTAAGGCTCTGGATGTGGTGGTGACTGAAACAGGACCATGTTCCGGCTCTAGACCCACCTGTGGCTATGGTGACTCCGTTGACCACCATGTCCTCAAATGTTTCATGCATTCCTATAAATGTTTGACTTTCTGTTTTTTATGCCTTTAATTCTAATCTGTGATGAATTTTAGGATGCCTGTGTTGATTTTTTCTTATACTTCTCCTTATTGTTTGTGGACAGAGGCAGGCAGCATGCTATTCCAGTTGAGTGTTTAGCCTGTGGAGAAACTTAACCATACCTTGCACAATCAAGAGTTCTGACCTCTCTATCTGTATATGGTTGTTTATGTTGATATTTTTAAATATATGTGATTAAATTCATCTCACAGGACATTGTTTTTTATTTGTGCTTATAAAAACCTTTATGATATTGTTAAACCATTTATCACTAGGTTGCTAGGAATGTCCAAAAGCACTGGTCTGCTTTGAGAGCTAAGTGTAAGAACTGGTCAGGCTTCCTCTCTGTTTTTACCAGTTTCTCTCTCCAAACACATCACTATCTACTGACCAATCTATTAAGCTATGGGTATGCCTTCAGTGAGTCCAGTATGACTTAAATTGTGGCAGCTTCTGAATAGTCTATTTTTAATTCTTTTTCTAAGCCATGCATAATGTTCACCTTTAAGATACAGCTTATATATTCATAAGTCAGGGTAGAAAACTTTTTGGGCAAGTAAACTCAGATAGAAGGAAAAAGGAAATGAGAGATTTTGCATGTAAAAGATAAATTATTATTAGGAAAATGAAAGACATTTTCTAATCCTTGGAAAATATTCACTAGGTAATGAATTTCACAGCATGGATTCTCTCAACAACTAACAGTTGTGCATAGGATGTCAAACACGGGAGCTGTCTCTTTTTTTTTTTTTTATATTTCCACCATTTGGTTCATTATCTTATAGTCTCTTTATAATCTTTTTACAAGCTGTCTTTGCCACAGATTCTGGAGTATTTATTCTACAGGTGAAGTTGAAAGGGCGCAAACTCTAAATTTGTACTGGGCATGAACCTAGAGTCCTTCTTCCTAACAAGAAGCTGTTTAAGGCCAGAGTTTGTGTCTTGGTTCCTGTTCACCATCTCGGCCACACCACATGCTCCAGCATATATGGATAGACAACTCTAATTTTTTTATGAACTCAGTTTATGGCTGCATTTTTTGCTTTGTGAATTTTGATTTTGTGGATTTTTTAATATAAAAAGCTTTGCAAGAATATTTTGATTTACCTTCACATCAAACCCCAAGTTTCATGGAAGATTATCATCTCAATTTAAAAATAAGGAGACCACATACCAGTGAGTTCATCTCATGTGTGGAAGATTACCATTTCAACATGACTTCTTCATTTCTAATTTTCTTTTTATTTCTGTATATTAGTTACTACAGAATTAATTATTGCTGACCTTGTTTTAGTGCACTTTAAAGATAAGAAAATTATATTTTTTACTTTCATCCCACAAGCTAATTTTAAAGAATTATGAATTTTATCTTTAGTTCTTTGTACAAAATCAAATATTCATTAAGGAATATTAAAGAAAAATTGAATGATTAAAAATTAGAAAATATAATAAGACATTAATGAGTCCCCAGAACACACACACACACACACACACACACACACGCACACACACACACACACACACACACACACACACACACACGCACACAGTGACTAATTTGTGAATACCACTACACTCTGTAGGTATAAAATTCATACTGAATTCAACAAGTGATGCCTGTACAATTGAATATCCTATGCAAAAGAATGAAGTTTCACTCTTTCTTTCGAGTATGCAAAAACACTACTTTAGGTCATAAAACTAAATATAAGATCTAAAAATCATACAACTCTTATAAAAATATAGCAATAAAACTTTATGACTTTTGGGCAAAAATTTATTATTGTTAAAAAGTAGGCATAACAAAAGAAAATATATTTATACATTGAACATTGTCAAAATTAAAAACTTTGGTTTTCAATGACATGCTCAGAACAATCCATAGGATGGAAGAAAATGCAAACCATATAGCTTGTGACTGACTTTATACAGAATAAATGAGGAAATCTTCCACTTCTACAGTGACAAACAATCTGATTTCAACGTGGACCTCAGGATTGAATAGTTATTTCTCCAGAGAAGATAGATGTGCAGTAGCTAACAAACATAAGAAAGATGCTTGATGACATTAGCCATCAGACAAATGCAAACCACATTTTCACATGGCATCACCTTGTACCTGCTAGGATGAATGTTGGAAAAGATTCAGGTGACAGGTGTTGCTGATGATGTAGAGACATTAGGATGTTCACACTAGTGAGGGAAACCAAAATGGTATAGATGTTTGGAAAATAACCTGGAAATTTCTTAAAAGGTTAAACACAAAAGTGCATTACATAACCCAAATTGAGCTGCATGAACACAGTATTATTATTCGTAATTGGTAACATATGGAAGAAACTTGTTTCTATAAGCTGATACGCGGGTAAATACTTTTGTGTACAATAGAACATTGTCAAACAATGAAAGAGTTGAGGTTCTGATATTTAAAAAATTATATAACTGATCCCAAACCAGTCATAAAGAATTTTAACTGGTTCAAAACAGGTTATGACAAAAAATCATGACAAAGTGGACTTTACAACAAAAAGCAAGAGGATTCATAATGATTCTCTCCATCCTATCTATAGTACTTACTCAACTAGCCTGTTCATTTTCCCTTACTATGAGGTTTTGGGGAAGCATTTTTGGTCATGCCCTTCTCCATTTTGCAGTAGTTAATTTTTCCTTTGTTCAGTGCTGAGGCATAGGTCCTTGGCATAGTCTTCTCTTCTATCTACATTTGGGTGTTTCTTGGGTCCCTGGAAGTTTTCCACAGAAGCTCATGTCTCTTGTATAGTTTCTGGAATATTTCCACCTGAGACAGAGAAGAAACAAGGGAATTCTGTTGAAGAAATAATATGACTTTCCAAGGATGGCAAGGAGCAGAGAACTCCTTATAGTAGCTATGATTGACTGTTTTTTCAAGACCCAGAATCCAGAACACCCCAGAGATATCTAACTTGATAAATTTGATGGGATCTGATTTGATCCTTTCTCATTTCCATCATTTTTTCTTTCTTTTCTTTTCTTTTTTTTGAGACATTGTTTCTCTGTGTTGTTTGGGAGCCTGTCCTAGAGCTTGCTCTGTAGACCAGGCTGGCCTTGAACTCACAGAGATCAGCCTGCCTCTGCTTTCTGAGTGCTGGGATTAAAGGCGTGCGCCACCACTGCTCGGCTCTGACTTTCATCTTAAAGAGAACCAAGTTGATTGCTTTTTGTTTAAAAAGATTGTATTCACAAAATAGGGCAAATCCATGTACAAGATTTCACCCATATTACTTTCCAACAAACATCTAGCACTAGAAAGAGTTTTAGAGAGAAAATAAAAAGTAAAAATCAGATTTGTGGGTGAAACAAAATCAGAGAAGGTGCTGCCTGTTGAGACTGCTGTTTAGTTCTTACATTTTTATTTTGGAGCAAGAACCAAATAAATATTGCCAAAGTGGAAACAAAATAGTTTTTAGATTATCAGATCTCTAGAAGGATGGGTGATAGAAGAAATGAAAAGCAGACTCAACCATTAGAAAAATGTAAAAATAAGAAATTAAATTACTTTCCATGCTACAGAAGCACCGGGAACTGCACTGGACTGTAACAATGTATCCTTTTTCTTTTGTGCTGTTTTCTACCCTTGCACAATGAGAAACAAAGCAGACAATTCCTCAGATTGCTTCCCTCCTCCTGTCGTCTCTCCAGGTGAGATAACTTAATTATGTGCTTGCTTAAGCAGCATGTATACTAAAATTGGAACGACACAGTAGATTCTCACGGCCTCTGAGCAAGGGTGACAATAGAGGTTTATGAAGCATTCCATATTTTTCTCAACAACTCTATTATTATAATAACCAAGCCAAGTAAAAACACAACAATAATAAGGAAAACTGCAGGCTAATATCCCTGATAAACGTAGATTTAAAAAGCCTTAATAAAATAGTTACAAACCAAACACAGACACACACCATGAGTTATTTTGTAAAGCAGTAAGTGCTTCTATCTCCCTCCGCGCCCCCGGACACTAGTAAACTTTGGTCTCTTTGAATAGCTTTAGAAAGTTTTGAATTATTACTTCAGGCTATAAACATCACAGCCCAGATTCTTATAAACACAACATAAAATAAAGACAAAACTGCATATGTCTTTGGCACCTTATCTAATCACACCCACAGAAAAGGTCGAGGTTTTCAATTGAGCTAAAGAAATTACCAATATTTGGTCTTTTTGAGATACTAGTTCTTATCTGAAGTTTAAAATAAAAAGTAGACACTAGTCCAACTGTTTCAAGTATTTCAATGAATGAATCTTACACACAAGTTCTTGATTTATGGAAATTCCCAATACTCAAATATTTGTTAGGCTACAAAACTTATTGGTGAGATGATGCAATGTGGTGGTGGAGCCAGGACCACATCTTTGTCTGTTGAATCTCTGAGGTCGTTGATTAATGTGCTCAACAGAGCAGCAGACCACAGATCTGGTTAAGCACTCCCTTGTTTTATTGGCAATTTGGGACGTTAGGCTTAATGCTGGGGAGGGAATCTGAAAGCAGAAAATCTCATGCTTTTTATTTTTAAGGAAAGATTGCATTGGTATTTTGTCTAGGCATGGAGAAGACAGGATGAACGGAGAACAGTCTAGAAGAACATTTAATTTTACCATAGAGTCAAGAGTTCTTTATAGTGAGATCCTTGGATTGTCTTTGAGGTGAAAATTTAGAAAAAATCAATCATGTGCTACAAAATATATTGTGTAGCTTTGTAACATGAACTCTGAAAGAACACTTGTTGTTGTTGTGTGTGGTGTGTTTGTATGTACACAGGCAGGCCAGAGGTTGCTGTTGAATATCTTCCTCCATTGATCTTCACCTGGGTTTTTCAGACTGCCTAGGCTGGCTGGTCAGTGATCTCCAAAGATCCACCTACATCTGCCTCCCCATCACTGGGCTTTCAGATACATGCCACTTTTTTGTGTGCATTCTAGGGATCTTAATGTAGGTCCCCATGCTCCTGTAGCAGGCACTTTATCTACGGACCCATCTCCCCACCCCAAATTGTTGCTTTCGAGTGAACTATTTAACCCGTATACAACATGAAAAGTGATGGCATGTGTCTGCACTATTCCTGTCATTGGACCATTTTCTATTTGTTCTGGAAACCCTGAACGCTGCGCTGTGGTTTCTCTGGATGAGCACCGGTGGTCTCATGTGTTGAATGCCGCTCCTGACATGAAATGATTAAACCAACTGTTAATTGGTAATGATCTTATGTTAAGTGAAAAATCAGGTTAGTGCATCACATGACATGAGTAGTTTCAAAGCATCACCAGTCGTCCTCCCACTGCCTGTTGGGAATATGAGTTCTTGCCAGTGTTTTCACTGCTTGGGTGTGCATGCCTTCCGGGAAGACTAGTGTAGAACTACGACTGGATGTGACTTGACATGATCTGCATGTGTGAAAATCATATACTGTAGTTCTCTTGTCTTGAAAGGGCCAGAAAAAAAACAATTAATATATACTAGCACAACTCACATGTTTTGTTACTGCACCATAAAACTGAGGAGTTGTTGGTGGCAAGCACAGGCTTAGTTATTATGAAATAAATATTGTCTAGGTTACCAGCATCAACATTGACATAACTGAGCCTGGATAATATGGCCTTCTTTGGGCTTTTGCTTGACATAAATTAGATAAACAGACAACTAGCTTCATCCGAATTCTATAATTAAAGAAATAACCAGTTACCATTCTTATTTATGGTCTTCCCAATATTTAACAAATTACATTCTGTTGGCAATACAGAACTACAGAGAAGGAACTCACTTTATCTATAACTGGAAGGGCCAGTCCATAAGCAATGTGCTGCTGGTAGGCCCATACTCACACACTGTTATAGTTACCCTGCTTGCTGTTATACTAGGATGACAAAGTAAATTTTGTAGCAACGGCAGATAGCTATAATAAAGCACTGTGGTAGTTGTGACATTAGTCAGTGTATAGACTTAATAACTGGATCATTGCTTTTATGAGCATCTTTTGGGTGTGGTATACCCAGCGGAGAGGAATATCAGAGCTCTCATTACACATTTTAATCACTGTTATTCCCAAGTACTGGAAACTGGGTCATTTTCTCACTGAGCTTTGTGGGAACCTTTTTATCATTCCATGAAGACAGTAGAAGTTATCTTAATTGTTTAGAATTGCCAAGTGGTGAAGATCTAGAAATTTAA
This sequence comes from Peromyscus melanophrys, assembly GCA_902168415.1. Classification (NCBI taxonomy): domain Eukaryota; kingdom Metazoa; phylum Chordata; class Mammalia; order Rodentia; family Cricetidae; genus Peromyscus; species Peromyscus melanophrys. The sequence goes on along the minus strand of CABHPR010140005.1, from coordinate 34,459 downwards.
TATCTTCATCTTTTACTCCTCCTTTACTACCTCAGGCACTTTCTCACTGAGTTCTGTTTATTTCCCCAAACCTCCCCTTCTTTGGAATGCTATTTCAATTGGTCTAGGCTAGGAATTCCCTGACTTTTACCTGGTGCAAGAAATAGTCTCATGAAGATTCAGTTTTTCTTTGGTATAGTTTTTCCAGATCATTATTGTAAGAACTAATGTCTTATGTCCAACCACATTTGATGCATTTAAATCTAGCAATTGTGCTGCATATGCACAGAGAATGAGCATGCAAGATAAACAAGAATAAATCATCCCACTTATGATATTAATAAACTTAGAAAACAAACAAAAAGCAACATGATAAAGAATGTAGCAATGTTATACCTAGCATTCTGTTTTTTGTTTTTAATTAAGACTTATGAATCTTTACTTTGTATATAAGATTAAAGTGAACATTCTATATACAGCAAAATACAACATTATTTTTTCTTAATTCTTGTGTTTAATTTACCCCTCTGCAAAGGCATTAGCACTGTTTAGTATAAAAGGATCTGCTAAAGACTCAATAAAAGAAGAGAAGACTGGTCTTGCCCGCTGTCTGCCTGATGGAGGTTGGCCACACAGGAAAGAGTTCCACGAGAAAAGGCAGGGTGTAAGAAAGACCTGGGAATCTTCTTGTCAACTAAATGTAGAAGCTATTCATTAGCAATCTACAGTTCACATCCATGTGCTGTAGGTAGTTTGGGTAACTTATCAGTTCCTACACCACTGAGGAAAATGACACTTCCTGCCCCAACTACCATTAACTGCCAAGAGTTCCTCATGGAGTGGTGGGACCTCACTGGTACATTCTCTAACTACAATTGTATATTAACTGGCTTGTGATTATCATAGGATCCTTAAAAAATTCTAAATTTATTCCTTGACAATTTCATGTATGTATAAAATATATTCTGATTATACCTACCTCTGATTCCCTTCCCTTCTCCTCCAATCCTCCCCTTTCTCCTTAAAAGTCCCTCTTCCGATTTCATTTCATTTTGTGTTGTGGCCTATTGAGTTAACCAAGGATATACACACAAATGGGTGGTTTTAGCTAGCCACTAGAACATAGGAGACTCACCATTGTCTATACCACTGAATCCAATGACTCCTCCTCCATCAGCATCCATCTACAAACAGTCAATAGATCCCCAGGCAACGGATCCTCAAGAGCCCCAACCACCATCCATGAATAAAGATTAAAAGGCCCAGTTGTGTGAAAAAAAAAAAAAAAACATAGTTGCAATAAGTTCATGAGTGAACCAGTCACGTAAGGCCAAGAAGATATTGTTTCACATCCCTCTTCCTCATTATTATTTCTGTCTCTTCTTCAGCGTTGTTGCCTGAGCTTTGGAAGGAGTGATATAGATGTCTTAGGGCTGGGCATTCAACAGTTACTTAATCTCAGAACCTTGAGTAGCTATGAGTCTCTTCATTTTCTTTCATTCAGTGCAAAATGAAGCTTTTCTGAACAAGGTTAAAAGTAATACTTGTCAATGGGAATGCACAACTATTTAAATGGAACGTTAACACCACATCTATTTAGTAAAACAATAAGATTAAGATCCACTCCTTCAAAGCTCCACAGGATATGTTTAAGAACACAAGGCTAAGAGTAAGAGTGCTTTATAATCAAATATAAAAATTTTGTGGTACTTAAGCTGTTATTTTGACTATTTCATCTATGTTAAAATAATAAAAATGAAAGGTTAAAATGAGATCTTAAATATCAGATCAATATCTTTGTTTTTAGTTAAGCAATAATTCATTTCCTTGCTTATATTTTATTTATTAAACTATCTTCAGCTCAACTGCCACTTTTGAGTCAGACATTGGACTGTGTCTTAGGGATAGATAAGTAATAGAGGCATTGCTGGCAAGAACATGGAATTCAGAGAGAAAGGTAGAGAAACCATGAAAAACTATAGTGTAATATAGCAGGGGTAATGACTTCAGAGGAGAGGAGAAATGTCAAATCGTATGAACCAAAGAAGTTCTCCTGGAGCAGGTGATGCTTCTTTTTTTTTTTTTTTTTGGTTTTTCGAGACAGGGTTTCTCTGTGTAGCTTTGCGCCTTTCCTGGAGCTCACTTGGTAGCCAGGCTGGCCTCGAACTCACAGAGATCCGCCTGGCTTTGCCTCCCAAATGCTGGGATTAAAGGCGTGCGCCACCACTGCCCGGCTGCAGGTGATGCTTCTATTGAAAGTCCAGAGACAGATTGTTGGTGTTTGCCAGACACACCTCTGGTAGCAGTGCTTCCCAGGTATTGGAAACAACATAGAGAAAGTCCTGAATTTCATCTCCAGTATTTGTAAACATATTGTGTAGACAAGTAGTAAGACAAAGGAATGTTATTATTTTCATTGTATTATAAATAAGAAATTATGTGAAGTACTTCAAATAACAGGCGATATATCTGTGGAAAGGAGAAGTTTGTTTTGTGAATGATTTCTCACTTTTTATTCTCTGCGTCTTTGTAACATTAATAATTTCAAATGTCCACTTATCCTTTGACTGGTCAGTTACGGTTGTCTTAGTGAACACAATGTATACTTTGGAGTGGTAGGAGGGAATACACTTTGCTTGGATTGCAATGAATAGATAGGAAAATAGTGTGAACACCAAGTGGCATGTTGTTGTAGCAAGCTTTATGGACAAGAGAAGGTGAAAAATGGAGGATTATTCACCTTTGCACATCCCATGTCTCATGGGCTTTACATGTATGCCATCTACTGTTATGTAACAAATAAACTTAGCTACCAAGTATGCATTTATTATCTCAGCATAGATCAGGAGTCTAGAGCAACTGTGCTGAACGCCCATTTGGTGCTCAAGTTAAAATCTCTCTTAACTCTAGAAATCAAGTTGTTGGCCAGTTGATTTCTCATCTAGAGATTGGGCAGAAGTATCTACTTTGTTTCTTCAGGTTTAGGGAAGAGTCTATTTCTTGTGCTATAGAATATACCTGGTTGTTCAAAGCTGTTAGTGTGGGAGAGGGGCAGCTGAAGACTGGTGGTATGGGTAGAGGTATGGAAAGGAGGAAGTGAGTAAAGGAGAGAGAAAGAGAGGGTGAGGGGAAGAATGGGAGGCAAAGTAGGAAGAAGAGGAGAAAAGTTTGAGTTTCTTTTTATGAACATGTGAGGCATACCTAAAAATACCTCTTTGATTAAAGCAGCTGACTAGAGGACTTCATCTCATTGATAAATTCCCTTTACTTTTGCCCTAAGAGCAACATAATCATGAGGATGCTATCCCTTCACTACTGTCTATTCTTTGGTTAAAAAATGTTATAGATTTTGGTGGTTTGAATATGAATGGCCCCCATAGGCTCATAGGTTTGAACACTTGGTCACCATGGAGTGGCATTGTTAGAAGGTCTGGTCTTGGAGTAGGTGTGACCTTTTTGGAGGAGGTATGTCACTGTGGGTGGGCTTTGAGGTTTCAAAAGCCCAAGGCTGGTCCAGTGGCCCTTTCTCAACCTGCTGCCTGTGGATCCAGATGTAGACATCTCAGCCCCTCTCCAGCACTGTGTCTGCCTACATGCTGCCATGCTTCCTTCCATGCTGATAATGGACTAAACCTCTAAAACTGTAAGAAAGCCCCAATTAAATGCTTTCCTTTATAAGAGTTGCTATCATCATGGTACTTCTTTACAGCATTAGAACATTGACTAAGCTGAAGTTGGTATCAGAAGTGGGGTATTGCTGTGACAGGCCTGATCATGCTGCTTGTTGGTGGAATTTGGACTTTGGATTAGGAAAGCAATTGAACACTTTAAACTGGTTTTAATGGGACATGCTAGTAGAAGCATGTAAGACAGTGGTGCTGAGAGCAATGTATATTATAAGGGCCCAGCTCAAGATGTTTCAGAAGAGAAGAGTATTAGTAATTGGTCTAGAGACACTTCTTGTGATATTTCAGTGAAGAATGTGGCTCCTTTCTGCCCTTTTCAAAAAAATATGCCTGGGCTAAATTGGAGAGTTTGGGATTAATGGCATGGCAGAGGAGATTTCAAGAGGACCTAGTACTGACACCGTCATGTGGTTATTAGTGGTTACTCTTATGTAGATCTATAATGAAAAGAAGCAAACTGAACAAGGAAAAATACAAAGTATACAATCTGAGGAGAAAAGAGGCACCAGGAAATGTAATAGACTTAAGTCCTGTGCTCAAGAAGACAAAAGATTAAAGAAAAAAGACTGATGCTAAATGGAATTAAGGGAGTGGTGACCTCAGGGCAAGGCCCCACTCAGCTAACCTTCCAACTTGTAAAAAGGAATTAAAGAAAAGCTTAAGCAGTGAAGGAACCCCCCAAACCCAGAAAGCTGATGACAGCATAATTGAATGAGGGGGGCATGTTCGAGGCCCAGCAAACAGCAGAACTTGGCAGCTTCAGCTGTGTGGTTCAAAGATACAAGAAAGGGGTTGTGGAATCTCTCTCCATGCCTAAAGAAAGTCACTAAGGTCATACATGTGTCGGGGTGTCCCTGCACAGAGGCTGAGAAAGGTCTTTGTGTGAAAATGTGAAGATGAAGTGTTAGAGACCCCAAGATGTTGAAGAAGACAGAACCATGGGATACTTGTCAAGGAAAGCTGCAGACTGTGTGGAACCAGCCCAAGAGAAAGAAGTGTGTTGCTATCAACAAAGCTGAGAAGATTAGAGATCTGAAAGAGCCCTTTGACATTAGACGTGGAGGTGCAAAGTTTGGAGTTTGCCCAGCTGATATTTGGTCTCACTATTCTCCCTTTCTCTCCCTTTGGAATGGTATATACATTCCATGTCATTATATGTTGGAAGTATGTGATCTGCTGTTTAATCTTGATTTTGCAGGGGGTTATGGTTAAGAGATTGCCATGAGTCTCATAAGAGACTTTGTACTTTTTAAAAAAAATATGTAGCAGAAATCTTAAAAGTTCTTATTAATAAAATCAAACCCAGAGCCAAGTATTTGGGTGAACACTGGAAGATCAGAGAGACAGAAAAAGCAACAGCTAACCTCACCTGACCAATTTCTCAGCTGATCTTGTTTCCTCAGACTGGAAGCCTCTGTGTCCTCATATCCGAATGGCTCTCAGCTGAACTGTGCCTTTTGAAAGCCTGAATGCTTAACCAGCCAAATGCTTCTAGTTTCTGGTCCTCACGCCTTATATACCTTTCTGCTTTCTACCACCACTCCCTGGGATTAAAGGCTCGCTTTCTGGGATTAAAGGCGTGAGTCACCATGCCTGGCCATTTCCAATGTGGCCTTGAACTCACAGAGATCCAGAGGGATTTCTGTCTCTGGAATGCTAGGATTAAAGGCATGTGCTACCACTGCCTATCCTCATGTTTAATATTGTGGCTGTCCTGTTCTCTGACCCCACGTAAGTTTATTAGCATACACAATATTTTGGGGAACACAATACCACCACAAAAATATAAATATTTTTTTATTTTATGATTAACTTAATTTCACATATCAGCCACGGATTCCCCCATCCTCCCTCCTCCTATCCTCCATCCTTCCCCCGCAATCCACCCCCCCATTCCCACCTCCTCCAAGGCAAGGACTCCCCAGGGGAGTCAGCCCAGCCTGGTAGACTTAGCTGAGGTAGGTCCAGTCCCCTCCTCTCTACACCAAAGCTGAGCAAAGTGTCCCAGCATAGGCCCCAGGCTCCAAAAAGCCAGCCCATGCACCAAGGACAGGTCCCAGCTCCACTGCCTGGGGGCCTCCCAAACAGTTCAAGCTAATCAACTGTCCCACTTATCCAGAGGGCCTGGTCCAGTTCCATGGGGGCTCCTCAGCCATTGGTTCGCAGTTCATGCTTTTCCACTAGTTTGGCTATTTGTCCCTGTGCTTTTTTCAATCATGGTCTCAATATCTCTCCCTCATACAATCCCTTCTTTCTCTTGCTGATTGGGCTCCTGAAGCTCCACCTGGGCCTTGGCCATGGATCTCTGCATCTGCTTCCATCAGACACTGGATGAGAGTTCTATCATGACAGCCAGGGTGTTCGGCCATCCTATCACCAGAGCAGGTCTGCTCAGGCACTCTCTTGACTATTGCCAATAGTCCACAGTGGAGGTATCTTTGTGGATTTCTGACGACCTCTCTAGTATTCTGCTTCTTCCTATTCCCCTGGGGTCTTCATTCATCATGGTATCTCCCTCCCCATTCTCCCACTCTGCTCCTGATCCAGCTGGGAACTCCTGTTCCCCTAAGCTCTCTTTCCCCTGACCCTAGGGAGAGAGGAGGAGATGGAGACTTTGTACTTTTAAACAGTGTTGAGACTGTTACAGAGTATGGAGACTTTTGAAGTTGGACTGAAAGCATTTTTTTGCATTATGATATGGCTACAAGATTATGAGGCCAGGGAGTGGAATGTGATGGCTTAAATGAGAATGGGCCCCACAGGCTCATAGATTTGTGTGCTTGGTCACCAGGAAGTGGCATTAATAGAGGTATAGCCTTGTTTGAGTAGGTGTGGCATTTTTTTTGGAGTAGGAATGACCTTGTTGGGAGAAGTGTATGTTGTTGTTGTTTTTTTTTTTTCTTTTGCTTTTTATCTCTTTGGGGGCCCATCACCTAGCTCCCAAATAAATCACACATGGAGGCTTATTCTTATTTATAAATGCCCAGCCTTAGCTTGGCTTGTTTCTTGCCAGCTTTTCTTAACTTGAATTAACCCATCTGTCTTTTGCCTCTGGGCTTTTACCTTTTCTTACTTCTGTAATATTACTTTCACTCAAACTCCGTGGCTGGCTGTGTGGCTATGTGGCTGACCCTGATGTCCTCCTCCTTCTCTGACTACTTCTTTTTTTTCCTCTCAGATTTCTCCTTCTATATATTCTCTCTGCCTGTCAGCCCCACCCATCCTTTCCCCCTCCTATCTCACTATTGGCCATCAAGTTCTTTATTAGACCACCAGGTATTTTAGACAGGCACAGTAACACAGCTTCCCAGAGTTCAACAAATGCAACATAAGCAAAACTAACACACCGTAAAATAATATTCTACAACAATCGTGACATTAGGGGTGGGCTTTGAGGTTTCAAAAGTCAAAGCTAGGCCCAGTGGGCTCTCTCTCTTCCTGTTGCCTGCAGATCTAGATGTAGGTAGAACACTCAGCTCTTCGCTAGCATCATATCTGCCTGCATGCTGCTGCCATGGTTCCCAACTATGCTGATAATGGACTGAACCTCTAAAACTGCAAGAAAGCCCTAATTAAATGCTTTTCTTTATGAGAGTTGCCATGGTCATGGTGTCCCTTCATAGCAATAGAACACTGACTAAAGCACAGATCCTGGGTATACCCAAACTGATAGACTGCATTAAGAGGTACATGATACTGGTAGGCATCCTGAGGGCTACTACATTGCCCTGTGGCCAAAAGTATACCAACTGTGCTGTGTGTGCTTAATGAGGACCTAATGCTTATTACCACTACCAAAAAAAATCAATAAAGGCATCTAACATTATAGAATTAGTCGAGAGAGAAATAATTTGATAAACATGTAGAAAAACGCTAGGCTTCAAGAAGGCTGAAGGATAGTTATTTTTAAAAATATAATATTTATTTTTTTGTGAATTTTATGTGTGTATACAACGTATTTTGATGATATCCATACTCTTCTTCCTCATCTAATTCCTCCTGGATCCTCCTCATACTCATTTCCAACTTCACTTCTTTTAAAAAAATAACCCACCAAATCTAGTTAGTACTGTCGATATGAGCATGGGTATGGGGCCATCCATTGGAGCATGGTCAACCTACCAAGAGCCACACCCTATAGAAAACTGACTCATCCTTTTCGAGCAACCCTCAAGTGTCCATAGCTCCTCCTCTAGGATTGGGAGCTCTTTTGCCCTTCCCCAGTCCACCCTGAAACTAATGTCAATTGTCTTGATCTTGTGCAGGCCATCAGAGCTGCTGTGAGTCCATGGAGCCAATGGTCCTGTCATAGCTAGAGCACACTGTTTACCTCTGTTCCTCACTGGCCTCTGGTTGCTACAATTTTCTGCTCTTTCATCCAGGATGTTCCCTGAGCCTTGTGGGAAGGGTGTGTGATATAGATGTCTCATTTGTGGTTGCGAACGCTAATGGATAAAAACTGTCAGCTTATCAATTATGATTGCATAATGAGAAGTTTACACAAATGGCTGAAACTTAAGCCTTTGTCCTTAGCACAAGTATTGATTTGTAAAGTTAAATTTATTTATTTACATTCCGAAGCTCAGTTTCCCCTTCCTCTCCTCATAGTCCCTCTTTCTGCCTCCCTTCTTGCCCCCTCCATCTACTCTTCCTCTGTTTCTTTTCAGAAGAGGGCAGGCCTCCCATGGATTTCAATCAGAATGGCATAGACTTTTAACTGACACAAAAATAAAATAAACTATACACTGTAGTGGGGTATTGTGATTTTTTTTTATGCATGTACATATTATGCTATGTTTAGATCAGGTTAGATGTATCTATCACCCCACATCATTTATTTATGGCAAAAATATTTAAACCCCTCCTTTCTAGGTATTTGAAATCTGCCATTCACTGAACATGATTATTGTTGATGTTGGTGATTATTATAAAAGAAAGGACATTCCTGGAGGAATTCCCCCCTCTGTTTCTTCTATGATTTATCATTCATAAAACAATAGGAATAATAACTATGTTTAGTCTAGAGCTGATATACAGACTTGTGAATTAGTCATAGTGATCTCCTTGGGGAAAAGGCCACAATTAGATCTATAAAGATAAGGATAGTGAAAATGCAAAAGGTGAGGACTGTGGGGGAAGGAAACAACTTTAAATGATCAGAAAATGAGTATTAGGAAAGGGAAGATAGTTGGTTGCTTTTCCTAGAAACACAATGAAAATGGTACTTTATAGTGTTTAAAAGTATAGAAATTGGCTCCAGGAACTTTGCCTCTGGTGCTGTGCATTTGAATACTATTAGAGAGCTGTATTTTATTTTCTCTGTCCCATTCAAGAGACCATAATCAGAATAAATAGATGTAAGACTCAGTGGGTCAGACTTGGCAGCTGAAGAGGTTCCTCTAGTAATTAGTTCTGCCTGGGAAAACACAGGGAGCCACAGCTGCCCTGTCTCTGAAGGAATTGGTGCAAGGAGGAGCCATCAACATATGCACACATTGTCCTTTCAATTCTAGCTTCCAGGACGGATGCATCTCTGATTGCCTCTTCAAATTTTGTCTAGTTACTGCATTTATACAAACAAAGAGTAGCTGTGGAATATGGAGGCTTCAGAAGAATGACAATGTTGGATACAGAAGCAGAAGGCAGAAGATCAGATCACAGGATAACAGATAATAGAGGAAGAGATCAAATAGTATTAGTAAGATTATAGAAACCTGGTCATACTGAAAAGGACACCATCTATTTAGTACTGAGCAGATTATTGATCCAAAGCAGCAGTTAGGTAAAGTGTGTGTGTGTGTGTGTGTGTGTGTGTGTGTGTGAGAGAGAGAGAGAGAGAGAGAGAGAGAGAGACAGAGACAGAGACAGAGACAGAGACAGAGAGACAGAGACAGAGAGAGAGACAGAGAGAGACAAAGAGACAGAGAGACAAAAAGAGAAAGAAGAGATAGAGTGTGTGTGTTAATGCTTTGCAGACAGACAAAAATCTACCTCTCAAACTGTTTAAGATTCTGATGTATTAACAGTTATGCATCAAACATTTATAGACTATATTTTGGAATTTACTCAGTACTGTGAGTTTAATGATCTATGGAATTCACACTCTTGTAAGTGTGGGGAGCAGTAAGAACAGATATTCGACTTTATATTAGAAATGAACCCTCTAAACTGTGCTTATTATCAGCCAAGGATTCACATTAATTCAAATCATACTCACACTCCAAAGAGATAGGCATGTAAAAGTAAGGGATTACATTATTTTAGGACAAAGAAAATGAAGCATGGAACAGTCAAGTCAATTGCTTACATATAGAAATATAAGGCTTGTGAAAACCATTTTCCTTTTCTCTTACTCCTGACTTAGTCCTTTCAGAAGGAAGACTATAAGTTACTCTGACCTTGAGTGACCACATCTAGAGTGGTATGAATGGCAGAGTGGGTAAGTTATATATGCCTTCTATAAATGCATGAATGTCAAGTAAAAAGTAAGAAACATGATGTTTTAATTTAATTTTTAAAGATTTCTGAGAATTTCATATGTGAGTACTATATTTGCATTATTTCTATCCATTCCTCAACTCCTGCAACTTATTCTGGGCCTCCCACCAACTTCCTCCCAAGTTCATGACTTCTCCATTAACCATTGTCTCTCTTACATACATACACACATATTTATATATAGACACAGTCTCCTGACTTCACTTAGTGTGTGCCATGTGTATATTTTAGGGCTGACCACTTGGGATTAGATAACCCACCAGGGGGGTTCATTGCTGGGCAATGCTGATTCTCCTTCTATTAGCTGCTATTAATTGACTGTAACTCTTCATCTAGTGTTGGAGCCTTAGGAGATTTCTCCCACCCACATTGGCGTGTCAATTGGTGGTGTCATTACTCAGGTCTTGTTTAATCAACCGTATTGTTGAGATTTTTCTGGGTGGAGTTCACCATCATATATAGAATCCAGTACCTTACAGCAGATATCCTCATTCTCTAACCCTTACAATCTTTCTTCTTTCTCTTCTGCTATTTTCCCTGAGCATAATATAATATAAATAATTATATGGATGGTATTATAGATGCATCAGCTGGGAGTGGGCACTTCATGGCCAGCTGTATCTCTTTATTTCAAACACTTGTCATTTTCTGTGATGGTATCTGTTTATTGCAAAAGAGGTGTCTGTGATGAGTGGTGAGAGTGACAATTACCTAGGAGTATAAATGACATGTTAATGAAAAAAAGCAGATCAAGAATGTGTGCCTTCTATGAGATGCCAATATTGATATTTCCATGTTGTAGTGAAAGCCAGTTCCTGGAAGTTTGCCTCTTATTTTGAGCTCAGACATGAAAAGTGTGGAATTTGGTGTTTCATGACTAAGTTATACCTCTGTTATAGTACAGCTATGTGTTTCTGTCCCAGATACTTATTTTAGTTTTAGACAATATTATTTCCTGTGAACTAGAGTAATAATACCCATCTTACTTAACAAGGATTTAAACAAACATATTTATACATGTGTACACACACAGATACAATTTCAAAGCTGCTCAATTTAATTAGAGGCTAAAACACATATTTTGATTTATGTAGGACTGTGAGTCAGAAGATTTTTTTTCTTTTTTTTTTAGTAAAAGAAGAATGATGAATTAGAAGTCAATTTTGTTTCAGGCCCATTATTAACTAGAGATAAATACTGGGTGACAACCAATTAAAAAGAGACTTCCTAACACAATTAGAGTGCCTAGTAAAAAGAACTTACTTGAAGCAAATTGCAGCCTGGATGCATCCCACCCATCCCCAATTGCATGTTGCAAGTCTAAGATTTCAGGTGGAATTCAGACCTGCAAAGCTCCTGGTTGGCAACTCCTGACATGTGCCCCTCCCAAAGGTGTGGGTTGCTGCTTCTTTGAAGCTTTCTCTAAAGGCTGTGGATGTAGCTGGCTAGCGTTCTGGGTCTGGTTCTGGGTCAAGCTAATGGCAGTTGCCATGGTTCTGATTCTGACTACAGTTATCACGATTACCATTCACTTTTGTTACAAGAGATGCTATTCCCTCTTGCTTCAAAAAACAATTACTAGTGCATCATTCGCTGCTGAAGTAACAAGAAGAAAGCTGTCCCAAGGGAGAAGACATCGAAAACTCTAATTCAATTTAAGCCCCCTGTGAGTGTTTTTGTGTGTCACAGAAGGACGTTGACATTCTTGGAAGACAGGTTGCACTTCATTCACTTTGTCTAAAATTTAACCTTTTCATTTCCTGGTTGCTTTCAATTTTGTGACATTTGACCTTGAAAACAAATGCTCTGCATTGGAATCACGCCACTCCCTCCCCTCTCCAGAGTTCATATTCAACTCTATTAAGTCCGTGTCACTGACCTTATTTTAAGTCATCGATGACTTCAGATTTGGTGTCTCTTCTGTTTCATTATAGTACAATTTGGTATGTGGTTTGCTGTGATTTCAATATTGCTTCTCCTTAAAAAAATTTCCCAGTTTTTAAAACTAATGTACTTCTCATAATCATTCTTTCTGGAAATAAAAGAAATGTATATTTATAATTACATAAGTAAAGAATTAAGAATTGAATTTATAGAAACTGCAACAAGTAATATCTTATAAACATGATTAGAAGAGGAAAAGATCAGTCTTGGAGAATTAGCAACACACCGTCACAGGTCTGAACTGATTATTGGTTCCAATGAATCAGGAAAGTGGTGTTAATAAATTTTACTTCAGTCAGGAGATCAAATCTCTGATTGCAGGACATGATGAGGGAAGAATACAGAAGCCTAAGGAAGAGACCCTTAGTGGAAACATATCCTTATAACACCATACTCATGGAAAGTGATGCCCTGTGGGTAATCAAAACTCATACAGAAGTTTATGATGTGGCAAAAGGACTAAGTGTCCTTCTTAGACTTATTACACAATATTTTTAGGGATAATCACTTCTAAATGTAAAACATCATCCTAATAAGCTACAATCCTCAGCACTATGTTAGCTGTTCCATGAGAATACATGTGCCAGATACCAGATCCTAGATGAGATAAGATAGATCACTACAAGTGGAGCTCCAGGCCAGCTGGCATCCTTGTGTCTACCCTGGCCTTGATGTTCTCTGAGCCACCTATCAAAAAGGTTAAGAAGAATTGAATGTGGGATCTGACCAGTAGATGAATCAGTGTTGTACTAATAGGAACAAGAGAATGAAAGGCTATTCTCTCTCTTGAATCTATTGTCTCACACACCTGTAGCAGCGATTGGACATTCTAGAGAAAAAGATAGACAGTTTTTCAAAAGAGATGGTGTCTTAGAATATGAGGAATAGGCTGACCAGAAACCCAAGTAGGCTGCCTGTGGACCTCTTGTCTCTCTGTTCCACCAGACCCAATCCCACAGTCTTGTCCTGAGCACTACAACAGAATACCAGCTGCAGCCTTCCCTCACCTCTATCCACATCTCCTGTGGATTCACAGACTATCTCCTCCTAGCCCCCATTCCCCATTAATCACCGTATCCCAGACCCCAACTCCAGCATACACTAGCTGCTAACCAAAGGACCACCCCTCTAGGGCAACAAATAGGCTGAAGGCAGATGCACACCTCTCCTTCTGCTCCTGAGATCCAATCCCTCCAGTCTCATCTCCAGCTCTGCAGCTGGAACCTGCTGCAGTCTCCTTTTCCTCTATGATCCCATCCCTAACGGATCACAAAGACCTTCTCCTCTAACTTTCTTTCTCCAACTCATTCCAGTTTCCCAGCCACCACACCAGCAGGCATTCCATATAGTGGTATTCTATTTGTACTGAAATGTGATTTTATTTGTATGTTAATAAATAAAGTTGCCTAGGGGTCAGAGCTATCAGCAAGCCATAGCGAAAGCCAGGGCGGTGGTGGTGCACGCCTTTAATCCTAGCACTCGGCAGGCAAAACTAGGTAGATCTCTGTGTGTTCAAAGATACAGCCAGCATTGGAGACACACGCCCTTAATCTCAATACCAACCATAGAAAACTTGGAGGTCTATACAGAGAGGCAGTGACGAGGCAGTCACGTAGTTGGGTTTACAACCAATGAGAAGGAAGAACGAGAACTCTTATTTAAAGGCAAACGCACAGGAAGTAGTTCTCTTTCGGAGAGGTCTCTTGGCGGAAGAGGCTAGCTGGCGGAAAGCGGGTAAGACTCTTAGCTCTGACCTCTTTGGCTTTCATCTTTACATTGGCTCTGTGTCTCTTATTTAATAAGGCAGTTGGTTACATCTACATCTGGCGCCCAATGTTCGTGGTATGAATTCATGAAAAAGCTGTGGCCTTGTGAGCCCCAGCTCAGGCCCGAGCTACACTCGGCCGGTTGTGGTGGCGCACACCGGTAGGATTTGCTGAAGAGGCAGGAGGATCCCGAGTTTGAGGCCCGCCTAGGAGGCTTGGGAGAAGCTTCGGCCTGGACCAAACCACAGTGGTGGGACCATGGAGGCAGTGGCTGCTACTCCGAGTTACTGGCTTCTTCTCATCGTGTTGGTGACTGCGGTGATGCTGCTACCTGGGACGAAGAGTTTACTACTGCTTGTTCAGAGAAGAATTGCCCGGACCATCGTGTTACAAGAAAGCATTGGCAAAAGTCAGTTTGGAAAAGTCTGGCAAGACAAATGGTGGGGAGAAATTGCTGTGAAGATTTTCTCTTCTAGGGAAGAACATTCATGGTTCCGAAAGACAGACATTTATCAGACTGTGATTACTCCAAACCACAAAGGAGCAAAAAAAAAAAAAAAAAAAAAAAAGAAAGAAAGAAAAAAAAGAGTTTGCAGTGAACCATGACCACGCCTAACAGGGACTTTGTAATCTCCAAAGAGGTGACAGAATCCCACAACGATGATTCCACAAGGACTATGGTAAAGCTATTAAGCTGATTAACACCACGGAAAGATAACTTTGGACTACAAATTGTTTAGGACTATTTCGAGATGACTAGCTGAGATGATCCAGCCTGACAACTACTTGAACAAGGACTTGTGACAAGCCCTGAACTTTCCTATTATACAGAGACTGTGACAAATGATACAGGACTTGACAATTAACCCAAAAATTTTCTTTTCAGGATTCCCTAAAGATATCTTCACCCCAAGAAAGCAAAAAAGAAAAAGAGAATAAGATATGAGATAGATCATTGAATCTACTCTGAGAAAAAAGATAAAGAAAAATAGGATAAATAGGTAGATCACTGAATCTACACTGGAGAAAAAGGGGAAGATATAAAAATGACAAAAGGTAGACTACTGAATGTATTATGAAAAGAAAAAAGAGAATATGGATATGGTAAGATAAAAAGGGAGATTATGGAATCTACTTTTAAAAAGGAACTATTTGTTTTAAATAAGATAAGTAATGAAAATTTTTTGTCTGAATTTGTCAAATGTTACTGGACTGGACATTGTTAATATATATAATGGAGTTTTTTATCTGAATCTGACAAATGTTAATGGACTAGACATCGTTAATGTAATCTTGACTATATGTATTGTATATACTTATTGGATAGTTTTTCTTGTATTAGTTATAAGCGTTTTTAATTTTAGACAAAAAGAGAGGAAATGTGGGGGTATTGTGTTCCCCAAAATATTGTGTATGCTAATAAACTTATCTGGGGTCAGAGAACAGGACAGCCACAATATTAAACACAGAGGTTAGGCAGTGGTAGCATACACCTTTAATCCTAGCATTACAGAGACAGAAATCCCTCTGGATCTGTGAGTTCAAGGCCACATGGGAAACGGCTAGGCGTGGTGACCCACGCCTTTAATCCCAGAAAGCACGCCTTTAATCCCAGGGAGTGGTGGTAGAAAGCAGAAAGGTATATAAGGCGTGAGGACCAGAAACTAGAGGCATTTGCCCTGGAGAGGCATTTGGCCTGGAGAAGCATTGGGCTGGTTAAACATTCAGGCTTCTAGCAGCAGTTCAGCTGAGACCCATTCTGGATGAGGGCTCGGGGCATCCAGTCTGAGGAAACAAGACCAGCTGAGGATTCGGCGAGGTGAGGTAGCTGTGGCTTATTCTGTCTCTCTGACCTTCCAGTGTTCACCCAAATACCCGGCTCAGGTTTGATTTTATTAATAAGAACTTTTAAGACTTATGCTACAATTCCATGTGAACACACCAGCTGAACAGGCCAGGAAAACAGCCAATACACAGCAATCACACTCTCTGAAAATCCAGAGAGGAAGCAGAAACCAAGGAACAAATCATCTACCCAACAAAGACAAATTCAGAAATCAGCACCTAGACCTTTAATCATCACAAACCCAGATGATGAGAAGCCAACATAAAACACCATCAACAGTCAGGCCAATATGTCTTCCCTAGAGTCCAGCTATCCTACCATAGCAGGCCCCAAATATTCCAACATAGCTGAAGCACAAGAAAAAGACCTTAAAATGGTTTTTGTGATTATGATAGAGGTTCTTAAAGAAGAAATTAATTAATTAATCCCTTAAAGAAATCTGGGAAATAAATAACAGTGTAAGGAAATAAATAAAACTGTTCAAGACCTGAAATTGGAAATAGAATCAACAAAGAAAAGCCAAACTGAAGGAAATCTGGAAATGAAAAATTTAGGAACTTGAACAGGAACTACAGGGGCACGCTTCTCCAGCAGAATACAAGAGATCCAAGAGAGAATCTCGGGCATTGAAGATATGATAGAAGAAACGGATATACCCTTAAAAGAAGAGGTTAAAAAAACTCCTGACACAAAACATCAAGGAAATCTGGGACACTACGAAAATACAAACCCAAGAACAATAGATATAGAGGAAGGAGAAGAAACCCAGCTCAAAGGTTCAGAAAATGTTTTCAACAAAATCATAGAATAAAATTTTCCTATCTTAAAGAAGGAGATGTCTATAAATGTGTAAGAAACATACAGAACACCAAATAGATTAGACTAGAAAAGAAAGTCCACTTGCCACATAATAGCAAAACACCAAATATACAGAACAAAGAAAGATTGAAAGCTGCAAGGGAGAAAGACCAAATAACATAAAGGCAGACCTATTAGAATTACATCTGACTTCTCAGTGGAGACTCTAAAAACCAGAAGGGCCTGGACAGATATGCTGCAGACTCTAAGAGACCACAGATGCCAGCCTAGACTACTATATCCAACAAAACTTTCAATCACCATAGATGGAGAAAATATGATATCCCATTATAAAGTCAAATTTAAACAATACCTATCTATAAATACAGCCCTTCAGAAGGTGCTAGAAGGAAAACTGTAACCTAAAGAGGTTAGCTATACACATGAAAACATAGGAAATAAATAATTTAACATCATCACAATCAAACAGAGGAAATCCACACACACTACCACCATCAACAACAAAGAAATAGGAATAAACAAGAATTGGTCATTGATATCTCCAAATATTCATGGTTTCGGTTCCTCAATAAATACAGAGACAAACAGAATGGACCCAAAAACAGGATCCATCCTTCTGCTGCATCCAAGAAATACAATTCAATATCAGTGATAGAGATTGTTTTAATATGAATTCCAAGCAAATGGACCTAAAAAGCAAGCTGGAGTATCACTTTTAATGTCTAACTAAATGTACTTTAAACCAAAACTAATCAAAAGAGATAGGGAAGGACACTATATGCTCATCAAAGAAAAATCCACCAAGATGACATTTCAAATCTTAATTTCTGTGTCCCAAACATAAGGCCACCCACATTTGTAAAGGAAACACTACTATAGCTTAAATCACATATTGACTCTCACACACTGATAGTGGTGGACTTCAGTACCCCACTCTCACCAATGGACAGGTCATCCAGACTAAAACTGAACAGATAAATAATGGAGCTAATTAATGTTCTAAACCAAATGGACCTAACAGATATGTACAGAACATTTCAACCAAACATAAAAGAATATACCTTCTACTCGTGGAACTTTCTCCAAAGTCAATCACATACTTGGACACAAAGTAAGCCTCATCACATACACGAAAATTGAAATTACTCCCTGCATTCTATTAGATCACCATGGAATAAAGCTTGATATCAACAACAACAGAAACAACAAAAAGCTTACAAGCTCGTGGAAACTGAACAACTCACTAATGAATGAATAAAATGTATCAAGACAAAAATAAGAAAGAAATGAAAGACTTTCTAGAATTCAATGAAAATGATACACAGCGTACCCAACCTATGGAGCACAATGACAGCAGTGCTAAGAGGGAAGTTCACAGCACTAAGTGCCTGCATAAAGAAATTGGAGAGATCTCATACTAACAGCTTAATAGCACAGCTAAAAGTGCCAGAACAAAAGGAAGTAAGCACACCCAAGAGGAGTAGATGGCAAGACATAATCAACTGAGGGCTGAAATCAATAAAACAGAAACAAAGAAAACAATACAAAGAATCAATGAAACAAAGAGTTGGTTCTTTGAGAAAATCAACCAGATAGACAAACCCTTATCCAAAGTAACTAAAAGGCGGAGAGAGAATCTCCAAATTATCAGAATCAGACATGGGAAGGAAAGGGGGGAATAACAACGGACACTAAGAAAATCCAGAGAATCATAAGGATATATTTAAAGAATTCATACTCCAACAAATGGAAAAACCTAAAAGAAATGGAAAATTTTTCTTCATAGGTACCACTTACCAAACTTAAGGTCAGATAAACAATTTAAATAGGCCTATAACCCCCGGTTAAACAGAAGAAATCATTAAAACTATCCCAATGGGGGTTGGCGGAGAGCCCAGGGCCAGATGGTTTTAGTGCTGAATTCTACCAGATTTTCAAAGAGAAGTTAACACTAATACTCCTCAAATCATTCCAGAAGGAACATTACCCAATTCATTTTATGAGTCCACAGCTACCCTGATACCAAAACTATGTAAAGACTCAAGGAAGAGAATTACAGACTAATTTCCTGTATGAACATAGATGTAAAAATTCTCAATAAAATACATGCAAACTTAATCCAAGATTCAATGCCATCCCTGCCAAAACTCAATACAACTCTCTATAGACATTGAAAGGACAGTTCTCTACTTCATATGGAAAAACAAAAAACCCAGGATAGCTACAACAATAATAACAATAAAAGAACCTCTGGAGGTCCCACCATTCCCAATTTCAAGCTGTACTACAGAGCGATACTAATAAAAACCACATGGTACTGGCATAAAAACAGACTCATTGGTTACTGGAATCATATTGAAGAGCCAGACGTAAATCCACACACCTGATATGGACACCTGATTTTTGATAAAGAAGACAGAAATACACACTCTAACAAGCGTCTCCAACAAATGGTGCTGGTCAAACTGGATGTCTGCCGGTAGAAGAATACAAAGAGACCCATATTTATCACTTTGCACAAAACTCAAGTCAAAGTGGATGAAAAACTTCAATATAAAACCAGACACAGTGAATCTAATAGAAGAGAAAGTATGAAAAAGTGCTCTGAACGCACTGGCATAAGAGACAACTTTCTGAACAAAACACCAATAGTTCAGGCACTAAGATCAACAATAAATGGGATCACATGAAAGTTTCTGTAATTTAAAGGACACAAAGCAGCAGCCTACAGAATGGAAAAGGTTTTTACCAACTCCACATCAGATAGAATAATAATATCCAAAATCTATAAAAAAAAAAAACCTCAAGAAACGATATATAAAAAAAACCACAAATAATTCAATTAAAATGAGGAACAGATCTAAACAGTGAATTGTCAATGGAGGATTGTCAAATGACCAAGAAACACTTAAAGAAGTATTCAACACCCTTAGTTATCAGGGAAATGCAAATGAAAACTACTTTGAGATTCCATCTTACACCTGTCAGAATGGCTAAGATCAGTAAAAAAAAGTGATGGCTCATGCTAGTGAGAATGTAGAACAAGGGAAAATATTCCTACATTGCTGGTGGGAGTGCAAACTTGCACAGCCACTATGGAAATCAATATGGTGGTTCCTTAGAAAAATGGGATTCAACCTACCTCAAGACCCAATACCACTCTTGGGCAAAGGACGCTCCTTTCTAACCATAAGGACACTTGCTCAACAATGTTCATTGAGGCTTTATTCATAATAGCCAGAAAGTGGAAGCAACCTGGCTGTCCCTCAACTGACAAATGGATAAAAAATTGTGGTACGTTTACACAATGGTGTATTATTACTCAGCTTTTGAAAACAATGACATCATGAAATTTGCAGGCAAATGGATGGGAGCAGAAAAAAAATCATCCAAAGTGAAGTATTCTAGACACAGAAAGATAAAGATGGTATGTATTCACTTATAAGGGGATATCAATTATTAAGTAAATGATAACCCAGCTACAATCTATAAATCCAGAGAGGTAAGGAGGAGGGTTCTAGGGATAATGCATGGATCTCCCTTGTCAGGGAGGAATAGAATATATTTTATAGATGAACTTGGGTCCGATGTGGAGCTGGGGGATCAGGTTGGGGGGAGATGGGGTGGAAGTAGAGGGTGTGGAGAGAAGACAGCTGGAACTAGGAGGTGCTGCTGGGAGGGTGGAAACCTAGTGCAATAGAAATTTCCTTGAGTCTATGAAGGTGATTCTAATGAAGACTCCTAGTCATGGGGAATAGAGTCTCAACTGGCCATCTCTTATGGCCAGGCAAGGCTTTCAGGGGCAGGACTAGATTACATTCAACTGGGTTGTTGGCCAAGGGGTCTCATGGAAATTCCCAAACAACTCAGCCTGTTGCTAAGACAAAATATTTTCTGCAGAAACTGACAGTGGGTCCCCATTGCTGGGGACAACATCTGCACAACTCTTTGAACATCAAGAAGTCTGTCTGGTGCCCCCATGGAGCCTTCACTCCTACCTTCTAGTCTCTGGTGCAGGACGGTACTTTGCAGGCGAATGAAAGAGAAACATGAACACCATCTTTCACCTACAATCTGTCCTGCCTGCAAGATGCACTAGAGTAATGGCCACATAGACCTTGTGGAAGCAGTCAGTCAATGTCTGATTTGACCTAAGGCTCATAAGAAGGAACTCATATACTGCTTGGCTAACCTAGAACCAGAGACTAGATATGCCAGAGACCTAGGGTATAGGCTAAAACCAAACACTACTAATCTTAAAAAGTCAATACAATGATTCCCAATGATATTCTGCTATACTCATAGATCAGTGCCTTATCCAGTCATCATCAGAGTGACTAGTTGGAAAGAGAGACTAAATTGGAGGTCTCCATTAAATCCCTTCCCTCTGAGTGCAGGAAATCCCAAGGAAGAAGAGGTGAAAAGATTGTAAGAGCCAGAGGAGATAAGGACACCAAGAGAACAAGATCCTCTGAATCAACTAAGCAAGGCACGTATGAGCTCATAGAGACTGAAGCAGCAAGCAGAGGACCTGCATGGGTCTACACCAGTGTTGCATGAATCCTAAATGGTCTTATTATAAAAACCCAGAGTCAGATATCTGGGTGAAAACTGAAAGATCAGAGAAGCAGAGCAAGCCACAGCCACCATCTCTTACCTCACCAACTCATCAGCCTGAGGGAGCCCAAGTTCCTGTCTCCTCCTGCCTTATATTACTTTCTCTGCCCAGCCATATTACTTCCTGTCTCAACCTTCTTAGTGTTAGGATTAAAGGTGTGTGATCCCAAGTGCTGGAATTAAAGGTATGTGCCACCACTGTCTGGCTCTGTTTTTCTTTTAAATTGGATTAATCAGTGTGGCCTTGAACTCACAGAAATCCAGACGGATCTCTGCCTCTGCCTCCCAAGTGCTAGGACTGAAGGTGTGTGTCACTACTGCCTGACCTCTGTGACTAATTCTGTGGCTAGCTCTGTCCTCTGATTTTCAGGCAAGCTTTGTTTCCTAGATTACAAACAATATACCACCACACACCAGGTCCTCTGTGTGTACACTACAGCTATTAGCTTAGTGTTTTTATGGGACTGCTGGCTGTGAGAACAAGTGGGTCTCTGACTCTTGTGCCTGCTCTTGGAACTCTTGGCTTCCCATTGGGTTATCATGTCCAACTTCAGTATGATAGTTTTTCCTTCAGCTAATTCTATTTTACTTTGTTGTGTTTGGTTGTTATCCCTTAGAAGTCTGCCTTTCCTAATGAGAGACAGAAAGGGAGTGGACCTGGAGGGGATGGGCAGGGAAGAGGAATTGGGAGGAGTAGAGGGAGGGGAAAATATAATCAGGATATATTGTATGAGAAAAGAATATATCTCAGTTAAAGAACAACAGAGAGGGAGAGGGAGAGGGAGAGAATATGGATAACAGAGAGAGTAGTGGGGAGCCCTGATCTTGTTCCTCTGCTCTCTCCAGTCTTATTCTGTGCTTGGTCTTTTATATACCACACATTAGACAGTTTTATTATCTCATTTTTCCTAAAATTTTGATTTGGGGATTGCATATTTGCATAACTAATGGATGGTAAAGTTGAAATTTTAATCTTTAATTCTTAAACCTAGTTCCTTTTTCCTACCTTACGTTTGTTTGATCTAATACTAACGGCAAGGAAAACAAGTTAATACAATTTTCACCAGGCCCAAACATCTTTCACATTTCATCTTTTCTATTCTGTTACCCACCTTTGTATTAAACACTAGCTTTTGAAGCCTAGGATTGCAAGACAGACCTGAATGATAAAATTCACCATGGCTAGATCAAATGCGTCATAAGCCAAGAAAGCAAAAACAATTATTAAAATTTTTAAATAAGAAAAACAGATATGCCTCCTAAACAGATCAAGCCAATCAACTGTCTCACCCATTCAGAGGGCCTGATCCAGTTGGGGGCCCCTCAGCCATTGGTTCACAGTTCATGTGTTTCCATTCGTTTGGCCACTTGTCCCTGTATTCCATCCATCCCTGGTCCCAACAACTCTTGCTCACATAAACCCTCCTCCTTTTCGCCAACTGGACTCCTGGAGCTCCACCCGGGGCCTGACCATGGATATCTGCATCTAGTTCCCTCAGTCACTGGATGGGGTTTTTAGCATGACAATTAGGGTGTTTGGCCATCCTATCACCAGGGTAGGTCAGATCGGGCTATTTCTTGACTATTGCCAGCAGTCTATTGTGGGGACATCTTTGTGGATTTCTGTGGGCCTCTCCAGCACTTTGCTTCTTCCTATTCTCATGTGGTCTTCATTTACCATGAACATTCCTTGTGTTCCCTCTCTGTTCTTGATCCAGTTGGGATCTCCTGCTCCCCCAAGTTCTCTTTCCCTCGCCCCTCGCCCCTCATTACCCCCACTCACGTCCAGACTGTTCATGTAGATCTCATCCATTTCTCCGTCATTGGGCGATCCCCGTTTCTTTCTTGGGGTCCATCCAGGCAGTTGGACCGGGTCCTGTGCTCAGTGCATGAATTGGCTGTTTGAAACCTGGGGCTTAGTAGAGACCCTTGCTCAGCCTGGGAGGAGGGGACTAGACCTGCCTGGGCTGAGTCCACCAGGTTGATCTCAACCCTCAGGGGAGTCTTTGCCCTGGAGGAGATGGAAATGGGGGGTGGGCTGGGGGGGAGGGGGGCGGGGCGGGAGGAGGGAGAACGGGGGAATCTATGGCTGATATGTAAAGTTGAATTATATTGTAAAATAAAATAAAATAAATTCAAAAAAAAGAAGAAAAACAGATATGAGAATAAAAACAGAAAAATAAAACAAAGCAAAATAAAACCCCAGGAATACTATCAAGGCTGGAGTGAAACATCAATTTTTTTTAGATAAAAATCAAGTCTTCTAGATACTCAGTAGTTTGGAAAGCAGCTGTTAAATTTTATATGGATTATATAATAAGAATAAAAACATTAAGAGGCAATTTTCAGAAGCAAGTGTATAAGAGCTATAAAACACAAAGGGGTTATTTAGTGGTGAGAGAATCAAGAAAGAATTCCACAAGAGAGGGCACTTGACTTGAGGCATGAAGCAAAAGTAGCAATTGGCCAGTGAGTTACGACAGGAGGACTGAATGCCAATGCTTTTATGACCACGACTGGGAGAATGTAACTGCCCGCCCAGTCAGGAGAGGTCTTTCTAAATCTTTCCTTATTCACTCACCCACCATGTAATGAACAGGAAGGAGATTTTCTAGGAACAGCACCTGTCAGCTATGTGTCTTTAGCTTGTGGCTTGATCAACACTTCTTTCTTTAAGCATGAGTGTGACAACTACCTGCCTTACTCATGACATCAGATTACAAGAATAAATTGAGATGATATGTGTAAAGATATTGTACAAATAATACAGATAGATTGATTAAAGGTATGCTATTCATTGTTTAGTAAAAGTTTAGAATACTTTGGAACCAGAACTTATAAATCCAATATATGAGAAGGGATTAGGGATTCATGTACAATGCAAATTATGGAAGTTTCTAGAATATATTTCATGGACACTAAGGATTTATTATCTAATGAATATTTGACATTGGTAACATATCCTACTGGCTAGTACTCAAGAAAGCTATCAAAGTGGTTGTAGCCCAAACAATAAAATATGTTACTGCAATAATTTTTGAATTCTTCGAGAAGTTCTCCCAAAATATCCCATGATATTTTTCTCCAGCAGAAGCCTAATCATGCTATCAAGTAAAATGCTGTCAAACCTCACAGCCATTCTGTAATTGCCAACTTTGAGAACACACATGACATCATGCCCAATGGCATAAGCTTGCTGCTACAGTTTTACTGAAGAATAATGAAAATGACCTAGTCAGGTTGTATGAAGGCCATGTAAAAGGTGATTTATTTCTGAAACATTTTGCTAACTTCATCGCAACTTTGTGAATTAGAGAACACACATATGCCATCGAGTATGTGCCTTTAAACTTTAAAACTGTTGCATTAAAGTATGAGTACATAAGTATTTAAATATAAATAAGTATGGATGTCCAAAAATCTACTACATACAAGCATCTAAAACTATGGTGTGATTAAAAAAACAAAATGAGGGAGTAACTTTTCTTGAGTGCAGTTTCTACCCCAAACACTTCCAAAGGCATGAAGTCTTGGATAAGTATAAATTATGTTTGAAGCACTCATTTAGATCTGATTATTCATGGATGTACATAGTACAGATTGTTTTTGCTTTTCTGGATCAACATCTTCATGGAAGCCATACAATCTGGATGGGAAAACTTTGACATAATTTGGTACTTTGTGTTTTGGAATTAGGTACTGTGGCAGTGAAAAGCAAAGCATCTGTAAAGTAGGATTTATAGTTTTGAATTTCCAGATTGACATAAGAGGAAAGAAACTGAGATTCTCAGTGACGTTTTATTTTCTTGATGTTTGTTGCTAGGGATGAAGCATCACAGATGGACCAGGAAGACCAATGACCGATACTGGGGGAGAAAAGGCAGGGGGTTCCTCAACAGAAGGAGAAAGAATGCTTGGTGCTCTAAGTCATCACAAAATGTAACTGTCATTTGTGGGAAAACCCTACTGAAGACATTCATTAATTTAGTGGCTCTCCATTCACTATTCTACCTTCTGAAACTGAGCATTGGGTAGGGGAAAGGTCTTTCTGGTTTATATTGTCCTCCGCCTTCAATCTCATGGTTGTTGGAGTGGAAAAACAGCTGAATTTTTGGAGTCTGCATGATTCTAAGGTGAATCTCAAATCAAATCTAGGCAAGCTAGACAAAGAAAAATAAGTAAGCAGACTCTCTTTAATTTACAATTTTTAAAACATTTGCATTTCATGTATGATGATATCAAGGATCAGGAGTAAACATAAGAAAAAATGACATGCTTGGACTAGAATTTTTCATAACAGATGTATCTGTTGATAGATATATGGCTGTCAATCAGTTTCTAGACCTCCACAGTATTGGTATTTCAGATCAGATATACTTTGTTTTTGGTACTCTTCCTGGTCTCCTAAAATTAGGAACATTCCAGGTTTTTATCAATTGATAACCCCAGGAGGCTCCTTCTCACCATAAGTTGAAACAATTAAAATTTCTCCAGTGATTTCCAGATGTCTCCAACAGCACAGTCATCCATGGCTGAGAATACAAGTTTTATTCTGATTTCCAACTTGGATTTCATGGCTGTGGACTTCACGACTTACTTTCATGACAAAGTAACTGAAGAGTTTGGAAAGATGCGGCAGTAGCTCCATTTCTCTACTTGCAATATTGGAAACAATAAGCCCTACGCTTGGGATTGTACAAGGTCTCCAATGGGAGTGACTTTCTTTGTACATATATCTGATCTTGCAAATGCCCAGTTCCCAAAAGAGCACCTTTTGTCTAGCATGAACCTATCTAGGGTCTTTCACACTCAGCTCAGTTGTCCAAGTGATGCCTGCACAGAGATAAAACTCAGAGACAAAAAATTATGAATTCTTTGTAGTGTTCCATGATTTTAATTGCAGAGGGGTATCAATGAGTTTATGATCTGATCCATGGAATTAAATTTAGGGTTAGAACTCCAATGTTAGATTTTAAGGATCTAGGAACATGGAAAGCAGCATTGATTAGGATGACCAAGACGCTAAGGACCCCAAATTTGTTTGATATCCCTCCATGTCCTGTAGAAAGGATGTGATCTTCTTCCCTAAGCTTGCTTCAAGAACTACTCATCTTTGGAGTTTATGAATATTCCCTTAAATGGAATTTCATAAAGTTTAAGTACAAGTTCTTATGGCATGGTAGGACGAATATAGTTTCAAATAACAACCAGGGCACAGCACTATCACGTTGCTCAAATAATTATTCTAGTAGATTTGTACTCTGAGGAAGAACAAAGGAGAGAGAAGAATACCAAGCTACAATATGCTTCCCCATCCTGCACAGTGTGTAGTGGCTTCTGTTAAGCTCCACATTCTTTTGAAAATATCGAGTCCTTAGAGAGGATGTCAGTGTAGTCACCGACAACTGATGCAATCTGCCCTACATCATTTCGAGGATAACCAGCTGCCATAAATGTCTGAGGGATACTGATAAATGACGTGGTTCTAGGCTTCATCTTTACTATGGGTGTGGATGAATTTTGAAATTCTTTAGTGATAGGAATATAAGATGAAGTTCATCGAAAGATATATTTTTTCACTCTTTGTTTAACTACACCAATTTCAATATTCTGAAAGATATTCTGTATCATGTAAGTGGAGCACTGAGTTACACTGCACACATACTATTTACCACTAAGATAGTATATGGCAACAAACTGTTACAAATGGAGGGATAGGGATACAGACATTAGATAGAGATATATAGAGGAGAGGCACAAACACAAACTATGTACATTTCCTTGGAGAATATCAATGGTTCATGTGGATCTGTGAAAGTACAACTTAAAATTAATTAGAGAAAATACAAAAAGAAGTAATACTTCTTTGATGTTTTGGGGGATGTAATAGGAATTTTAGAGCCAAATTAGTCAACCATTCAACCATCCGATCAAGCAACCACATCCTACATATACCACCCTGAATCCTGACCATGTTTTGAACTTTAGTAGACTCTTCAGCTCTTCAGGGTTGCCTCAATAGAGCCTGGTATATTTAAGCCTTCATTTTGAATGTCTTCTTTGTCAAGGTCTCATGTTCATCTGACGCTTATTTGCAGTAAAATGTGGATCTGACTGGAAGTTCCCAGGTGGACAGTATGATCTTTCTCCTCATGAACACCATATTTTAATCTATGGACAAAACAAAATTTCAGCAGAGTGTGACAAGTCCATGACTTTTATTTACACATAAGAGTAAAGAGGAGAGTCATCAAAGTATGAGCAAGAAAATCCTTCCTATAGGATAAGATTTGAAATCTTGATTTAATGTATAAATAGGAATGTTCTTTAGCTGTGGCATAAGGACAACAAGGAAAAATTAGTATCTGAAGAAATGATACTCATTCTTCTCTCTTACATGTTGGAAAGGTCAATATAATATGACTGCTGAGGAGTTTGAGAAAATGTCATATTTCAGAGTCACAACGAGCAACTGTTTTGGGTGTAGAAGTCTCAGAATTTGGAAAAAATGAGTGGTTTCAGCCAGTGTAAGTAGATGGAAGAAATTATATTTTTTTTCCTATTTTATATCTGTAAAGTGCTAGGAGCTGCAAGGGCACCTTGCTGTCAGCATCCTAAAATTACTCATCATCTTTTAACTTCCAAATTAAAGGTGAAGAAACATTAGTGGACGGAGAAGGAAATAGTTTATTAAGTTCCACAAATGCACATGTATCTCATCTACAAAGTCTGAAAAAAATCTCCTTTTCAGAAAAGAACATAGTTTCTTATCTAAGTGAGATTTAAAATTTTTGCTTTTCCATCCAAATAATGCTAGTTATGTTTTTAAAGGTATCTCAACAACAAGACATATTTTGGCCCAGAAAGCAAGAGATAAGAGAAAAGATGCTGAGGTTCTCAGGGCCTTAGCTTGCTTGGCATTTGGAGGAAAGAAGGATATGCATGGCTCAAATACAGATAGCATATTAATTATATCTATAAGTCATAAGAGACCCAATAAATGCTCTTGTACTTGAATTATCAGATATATAGTATCTGTAGAGATGTTGGGTAGAAGGAGTTGTAAAAGTGAAGACAGGTAGGAGAAGCTGGAAATTTAGGAAAGAGTTAAAAAAAAGAAAGGAGGAGAAGGAGGAGGAGGAGAGAGATTTTCTTTTTTAAAAGAGTTTATTTTTTAAAATAATTTATTTGTTTTTATTTTAGGTGTATTGGTATTTTGCCTGCATGCATGTCTATGTGAGGGTGTCAGATCTTGGAGTTACAGACAGTTGTGAGCTGAGAGCTGCCATGTGGGTTCTGGGAATTGAACCTGGGTCCTCTGAAAAAGCAGTCAGTGCTCTTAACCACTGAGCCATCTCTCCAGCCCCCAAGAGAGATTTTCTTACAGTCTCTCCAAGCCTTGCTATATAAGATACACACTGAATGACAAGTGGAAAGATTAATTCTGTGCATGGCAACATGATCTGACTAAGAAACTTCTCTAACAGAGGAAATTGAAATGATGCTCTCTAAATGAAATGAGTTTACAAAGTAATGTGCTCGTTTTAAGCAACCATTATGGGTCGTCAACAGTGACTGGAATGCAATAGTTTAAATGTTTGTTAGTTAAGTCAGGGAATGAATGGTATGCTCTGCCAATTACTGGCAGTATATAAAGGTCCCAGGATAGCAGAGGCATCTACACTTGAGAAATATTCTTTTGCAACCCAAGTGAATTCTCCCCTATTGACAACATGTGTTGTAACTACTACGGCAGCTCCTGTGGCTCTGGCTCTGGCTATGGCTGTGGATACGGCTCTGGCTATGGCTGTGGATACGGCTCTGGCTATGGCTGTGGATATGGCTCTGGCTATGGTTGTGGATACGGCTCTGGCTATGGCTGTGGATATGGCTCTGGCTATGGCTGTGGATA
>CABHPR010140004.1:0-23044 GCA_902168415.1 Peromyscus melanophrys | reverse complement strand
TGGAGGCTTTTTAGAAGGGTTATAAGTTCTGAGGGGTCAAGGAGAAAATAATCATACCATTAAGGGCTAATAGAGAATATAACTGTTTTTCTTTGGAACCAAATATTACATCTTTTCTTAGGGTTAAGCATATGTCTATTATTTGTTATATATTAGGAAACAAATTAGGAAGAAATATAGCATTTTATGTGCTCATTAAGTACAACTTTTATAATTACTGGCTTATATTTTAATTATAAAATGTGAAAATATGGAAAACATGAACATATCAATATTGTATCCTAACCCCACCTATTATTATTGCAATATTATTTTGTTTCCTGGTCTAGATTATTATTATTATTATTGGTCTTCTTTGTTGGACTAGAGGAAGGGAGAGAGAGAGAGATAGCAGAAGAAAAACAAAGGATATATAAAGCTGTACATATTAGTGGAATAACATGATATTTTAGTATATCTACACATTGTA
Source organism: Peromyscus melanophrys (assembly GCA_902168415.1). Classification (NCBI taxonomy): domain Eukaryota; kingdom Metazoa; phylum Chordata; class Mammalia; order Rodentia; family Cricetidae; genus Peromyscus; species Peromyscus melanophrys. Next base: position 22,575 of record CABHPR010140004.1, on the reverse strand, counting down.
TAATATTCAAGTCAGGTAAAAATACAGTGAATGATTGTTATAGTGATCTATAGTCCCTCTACAGTACAGAAGCACTCCAGAACTTCTTGATTCTGTATAGCCATGACTTCCTATTCCTGATCCCCCTTTATCCTTCACCCTCTGGAAAATACTGTTCCACCCTCATCTGCAGAGATATTCCCTATCTTAAATCTCACATGTGGAGAGATCACATGGTTTTTCTGTGCATAGATTACTCTTAGCAAATGAAGGGTTTTAATTGTGGCTATCTTCCCATTGTGTATACATATCAGCACGTCTTTATCTTTTCATTAGGTGATTGATTCTTAGGCAGTTTCCATTTCTTATATATTGTGAATAATGTTTCAGTGAGCATGGGAAAGTATACATCTCCTCAACAAACTGATTTCTTTTCTTTGGAAATTTACTCTTTATTGTGATTTTCAAGTCAATATGGTTGTATTTATTTTATTTTATTTTTTCTTTATTACAATTTTTTTTATTCATTTTACATACCAACCACAGGTTCCCCCACTCCTCCCCCAGCCTTATCCTCCAAAATCCACTCCCCCCATTCCATCCTCTGAAAAGGTAAGGCCTTCCATGGGGAGTCAGCAAGGTACATTCAGTTGAGGCACGTCCAAGGCCCTCCTCCAGTATCAAGGCTATGCAAAGTGTCCCACCATAGGTAATGGGCTCCAAAAAGCCAGCTCATGCACCAAGGATAGATCCTGATCCTACTGCCAGGGGCCCCTTAAGCAGACCAAGCTACACAACTGTCTCGCTTATGCAGAGGACCTAGCTTTCTTACTATTTTCCATAGCAGCTATAATAACCTGTGCTCCCGTTTTCTCTGCATTATCACTAGCACTTGTCACTCTTTGTCTTTTTGGTAGTAGGGTTATATGATGTCTCATTGTGGTTTTGATTTACATTTCTCCTATGATTAGTAATGTTCAACATTTTATATTGGCATTTGTCTGCCTTTTCTACACAATGCCAATTTAGACATATTGCTATTTTAGTTGGACTATTTGAGTTTTGCAATTTTTTATGAGTTCCCTATATATTTTGCATATTAACCCTTTGTCAGGTGTATATTTTGCAAATGTTTTCTTCCACTGTAGGTTGTCCCTTCACTCTATTGATTTCTCCCTTTGTTGTGCAGAATCTATTTAGATTGACAGCATCTGAGATACGTATTTTTACTTCTATTTCCTATTCTTTGCCATTCCAATACCAACATAATATAAATAACAACATGAACAAAACAAAATGAGGGGGTACCTCTCTTATTTCGTCTTCTGGTCAAGGTATAATAAAGCAATCTGGATTAACCTTCCTGCTTTAAAAAGCTGCAATCGTAGTCAGGGCCTGTCCATGATAAAGGAAATGCGGAGGCCAGCCATATTTCCTACCTGCCACCTGACATCCTTTCCAAGCTCCGTTGCAGAAAATGTGAGCTTCAGTACAGCTTAACAGTCTTGCTTGATTGACCAGACAATTGAGGGTTTGGTGAAGCCTGGTGGTGGGGAATCTTTTAGCTAATGTGGCACACAGGAGTGGAAACTATCACAAAACGAGTAGCATTACCTGCAGTAGTATTACCAGGAAGAAGCTGAAGCTTTGTTCAGAGAATTTGTACAGGATTGGGATAGCTTGTATTTCACCAATTAGAGTGTATATATTACACAATGCCCTAAGTATCATAAAATTTTCAGGGTGACTGGTAGGGGGAATAAACCTGTGACTTAAGAATGCCCTTATTTGGGCTAGATACCATTTGTCCCAATGCTCCCGAATTAGAGGAAAGACTCAAAGTGTCAAGCAATAAAGCTTCTTTGACATTCTTCAGGAAGGGAAACAAACAGGAAGCAAAATGCAGATACTGCAAACAAATTCTGAAATTCCTAAGTAGCACTGGGGTTGAGTGTGAAGCATTTGATATACTGGAGGAGGAAAAAGTGCAGCAGGGATTAAAAGTGTTCTCAGACTGTCCACTTGTTTCCTGGCTTAGATGGGAGCTTTTTTGATGACTGGATACTGTTGAGGAACTGAAAAAAAATAATGAATTGCTGCTTGTACTGCAAGAAGAAAGTTAATAAATGTTAAACATTAAACGTGGTGCCCAACAGTCACAAGACATTTCATTACGGTGGAGCAATGGAGTTTGGCCCTGAGAAGTGGACCAGTAGTAGATATATCCAGCCACAGTATGTGTGTTTCCCAGGTTGTGCTGAAGAAATGCATGTTGTTTTCCACCAAAAAAAGAGAAGGCAGCGACATGTTCAAATTCAGTTAAAAAATAAATACAATCAAGTATCTTTACAGACGACGCAGACAACAAAATGCAGAAGAATGACATGAAGGCCACACATGCACCTTAGACTGTTTGAGGAATAACTCAAAATAACAGTCTGCCAAACTCACTCAAGGAAGGGAAAGAAGGAATCATTTACAAGAATTCAAGCAACCAGCATGACTTCATTGTGAGCCAGATGTTTGACCATCAAACAGAAAATTTTTTAAATAAGCTTGATGAATACATTTGAAACCTGTATTAGAAATTGAAAATTTCACAGGATGGTATGCAGAATTTCAGCAAAGAAATGTTAACTCTGAGAAGAAATAAAATGAAAATATTATAAGTGTAGAGAAATAAAACAGAGATGAAGAAAAACAAACAAAAATGCTCTTATTTAACATTATAAAACTTATAAGTAAGGTTTAAAAAGATCCAACTATTTTTCACATAAAATAACCTGGCAGAAATTCAAAGGAACATAGTAAGAATACTGTAACACAACCTCTGTAATCTAATAAAAACGTGTAGGACATGCATAGAAGGAGAAAATGATGACTGACACTATGTAAAACACCTCATTTAATACAAGCGGGCCCTGCTGTGACAGGGATGAGGGACCTAGTAGAGAATTACATTACAACATCTATGATAACAGTTTTAGTACGGACTGGAAGGAAGAAAAAAAAAGATCAAAGCAGTGATGGAACTGGAAGTAATTTAACAAACAAATTGAATCTCCAAAGATAAAGATGAAAAAACGTAAAAGAAAATGTTGGAACAGATTATCAGATTGGACACTGTAGAGAAAAGAACAGCAAACGTGAATACAAAGCAACAGAGGCAACACAGGAAGAGTGGGACACGAGTAAAATATTAAAACACCAGCAAAGCATCAGCTCCTCAACACAAAATCTTGAACAGAGTTCAGTGTCTTTTAAATGTGAGGTTCTTTTTCTCTGGCTGTCATCATATTTTCCTCCTTCTTTGCAGTCATGCTAATGCTCTTAATTAGATGAGAGGGTTAAATAATTGAACAACTAATAGAGGATCTTGTGTCAATATTAAAAGTTCATTTATGTGAAATTGGAGTTCCAGTAGGATAAGAACAAATAGAAGGGGTGGAAAATTATAGATATAATTGGGGACTTGCTTACAGTTCAGGGGGTGAGTCCATGACTGTGGTGGGAAACATGGCAGCAGGCAGGCTGGCGTGGTGCTGGAGCAGTAGCTGACAGCTTACATGATGAGATAACAACCAAGAAGCAGGGAGGGGACAGGGAGAGAGAGAAAAATCATCCTCTGAGGTTGCTGTGTAAGTTCTGTGGTGGTTTGAATAAGAGTGACCCCCATAGGCTCATATGTTTGAATGCTTAGTCACCAGGGATTGGCACTATTTGAAATACTAGAAAGACATGTTTCAATGATGCAACTGTCTTTTAATTACACATGCTCCTAATAATAAACCTTCATTCATGCTTGTGTAAGTAAATACAGTAAATTCATTGGTTCATCAAACTGGGCTATTTTTTGGGGGAGTCTATCACAGGTGTCCTAACTGTGGTAAATAGGCATTTGTTCATGCATCCCAGGAAAGGTCATCAAAATCATACAGCTGTATTACCCTTTGGAAAGAACAAGTAAAATTTATTTGTAAAATTTTAGTGGTTACTATTTCAATCTTCTCAGTAATTAAAAAGCATCTTAAGGTTTAGAGTCACCCAGGTAATTTCATTATACTTTTTATAAGATTGTATTATCTACCTTCTGGTGAGAATATGTTTCTAACATCCCCACTCTTCTTTCTCTTAATTAAAAAATTTCAAAATGGACATATATACATGATGATCTCCACAGTAGCCAAATCTTGTTGCTATTCTGGTTGTGTTTACAACCAGCAACACTATAAAACTGCAGGTTTTTTGAATTGCAGTGACTCTGTGATACTATTTGGCCCCTTATATAGAAGAAAAACTCCACTGTGTAGAGCTTTGATGACTGGCATAATTTTGGAAGAGACCTTATTGAAGAACCAGGCACAGGACTGCAGTCTTCCCATTACTGTTGAATTTCCTGTGTATAATATAATTTGGAGATGAAAAAGAAAACTTCGGTCCTAACTCTGCATCTGTCATCCTAAAACCAAATTTTATCCTATTTGTGAAATTAGGAAGTATAGGTTGTGGTGATATTTTATCTATGTTCCCCAATAAAGTTTATCTGAGGATCAGAGGAAAGAGCCAGCCACTATAAGAAACAGAGAGGTCAGGCAGTGGTAGCACACTCCTTAAATCCTATCACTCAGGAGACAAGAGATCCATCTGGATCTCTGTGAGTTCAAGGCCACACTGGGAACAGAGCCAGGTGTGGTGGCACATGCCTTAAATTCCAATACTAGTTAACCATAAAGGTATGGAGGTCTGTACAGACAGACAGGAAGTGGCAGAGCTGGGCTGGAAGAGGAAGTGATATAGGTGGGCAGAGAGGAAATGAGATGGCAGAACAGCAAGGCATATAGGTGCGGGTATACAGGAGAAGTAGGTCTCTTTGGCGGAGGATCTCCAAGCAGATAAGAATGTGACTGGTTTCTTTCTGCTTTTCTGATCTCTCAGCTTTTCACCCCTCTTGTGGGATGTTGTTCTGTATGCTGTGAATATGTGTTGCTCTGATTGGTTGATAAATGAAACACTGATTGGCCAGTAGCCAGGCAGGAAGTATAGGCAGGATAAGCAGACAAGGAGAATTCTGAGAGGAGGATGGCTGAGTCAGGAGTTGCCAGCCAGACATAGATGGAAGCAAGATGACAAGGTAGAATTGAGAAAAGGTACCAAGCCACGTGGCTAAACATAGATAAGAATTATGGGTTAATTTAAGTGTAAGAACTAGTCAATAATAAGCCTGAGCTAATGGCCGGGCAGTTATAAGTTTTTAATTATATAATTATATATATTATTTTATATTTATAAAAATTATAAATAATTTTAATTATATAATTATATTATATAATTTTAAGTTATTAATATAAGCTTTTGAGTGATTATTTTATAAGCAGGCTACAGGACTACAGGGACCTGGCAGGACTGGAGAAACTTTCCAACCACATACCCCAATATTTTGCTCTGGATTTTTATTAATAAGACTGTTTCACATTTTATCTACAGTAAGTAGATTACCTGTGAGTCCCTTCACATTTCAAACTACTGTGATACATAATGAATTTTAAAAAACGATATAAAAGATTTATAGTTAGAGTCCCAACAAATTCCATTAGAAGAAAGCAAATCCTCACTCAGGTGCCTTCAAATTTTTACATAGAAATTATTTAATGAAATTAGAATTGTTTGTCTGTGTAGAGGTTTGAACGAGAATTTCCCTCAGCTGTTGGTTCTGTTTGGGGGAACATAGTCTCAAATATCTGAACACTTACCACCCCTCAGCTGTTGGTGCTGTTTGGGGGAATATAGTCTCAAATATTTGAACACTTACCAGCCCTCAGCTGTTGGTGCTGTTCTGGGGAAGTGGTGCACCTTGGAAGAAGCACTTCAAAAAGAGTGGGATTTGAAGTTCTTAGCCTTGCTCACTTTGAGTTTGATTTCTCTGTTCACTGTGTGTGGATAGTGGTTGTTCAGCTTCTAGTTCTGATTGCCTGCTGCCTCATCCCCTAGCCATTATAGACTCTCCCTCAGAAACCGTAAGTCCAAATAAACTGTTCCTTCTTTAAGATGTCTTTGGTCATGGTATTTTAACAGAACAACAGAAAAGTAACTAATGCAATCTGGAAAAATAGTTGTAAATTATTGAAAAATCCATAAAAGATAAAAGACCATCTTGGTCCTATATTTTTCATTTGAGTTAAACTAAATTAAACCTTATTTACACTGTTGCGTATGACAGGAAATCAATTTCAGCCTGGCTAATTAAACATTAACCAAATGATTTTCAAGGGTCTGGAAAATATCTTCCCATAATTTCTTGTCAAAAAAGAAAAACAAAAAAGGAAAGAAAAAAATCAGGAAGAGATGTGCTTTGGCTACAGGAATTCTTAATTGTTTTAATAAAGAAAGCATAGATGTTTGTTCCAGAATTAATTCATTCTACTTGACATAAGAGAGGGGAGGGTCATTAGGGGCAGTAGAAAGAAATGACTAAGAGCACACACTATGGAATCAGTTGGCATCCATTTGGATCATGATTCTTGTATATAAGTTGGTTTAATATGGGAAAATCCCTGTTTCCTCATTACAAATGGTGGGAATTGATAGTATTTGTTTCATGATGGTTTTAAAAGTTACTGTAAAGTACTTAGAATAGAGCCATACCAGACATGTATGGTGCAGGTGTGCTGGTAAAAGTTAACAGCTAACTCTCTCTTTAACAGATGCTGCAATTCAGGGGTTTGCAAAATTCAGTAAATACTTTCATCACACAGTATAGCTGGCCCTAATCAGCCTGTATGAGGCAGCTCCAGCACACTGTCAGTAGGAAACATTAAATCAACATTAATTATTATCATTATTGTTATTGCTTCCATGTTAAAATAAAGAGGAAAGTTACTTAAGGACTCATTGATCAGATGTGCCATATATTATGTTTATACTATGATGGCAAGCACTGGGTCTAGCTTCCCTGGATGGATTAGATTCCTGTCATGGGCTAAATTGTATCATTCCCCAGATTCGTGTCAAAGCTCAACATCAGAAATGATGGAATTGGGGTATAGGTCTTTGGGAACCAATTAGAATTAAAGAAGTTTATAGGTATGTGAGATCAGTGTCCTCATAAGGAGAGACCAGAGAGTTTATTTAATTCTTTCCTCTCCCATGTGTCAGAGAATCCTCATCGAATTAGTCAGTGCCCAGATCACAGGACATTATGCAGCCCTAAACTTTCTCAGCCACTCTGGCCATAGCATTTTGCCCATGGAGTTGACTAATTCAGGGTCCAACTTTAAATTTAGCATCTCATATTTGTTTGCAAGACACACCTCCATATACATTAGCTAACATTTTCAACTCTCAACATTCAGTTTGTTTATATATTTGAATATGATGTTGGTGCTCCACAGAGTTTCACTTCTTATTTATATTCTCATTGTCAGAGACAGCCCAATTTTAAGGAGAGAAAACAACAACAACACAACAAAACCCAAGAGAATGATAAAATAGAAGGGCATTTTGTTAAGGTAATGACTTCCAGATGAGGCAGCAATCTCCTATTTACTAGGCTGTGAGTGTCCAGCTGTCTTTCTGTATGGAGCCTCCTTGTACATATCTTCCCACCAACCTCGGGCAACAAACAACAAAGTCTTTCCATCTGGGACTCCTTCAAAAGGTCTCCACAAAAAGTAATATAGGGAAGCTTAAAGCTGTGTTTTGTAGAGTGGCAGTACTTGCTTTGTCTTGATTTTTTGTTCTTTTGGAATAGTCTCACAGTGCAGCCCAGGTTGGTCTTGAATTTATTGTAGTACAGGATGGCCTCAGAGTCCTGATCCTCTTGCCTCAGCTTCCTGAGCATTAGGATTCTATGCGGCACTATATGACGTCACAGTAATTATTTTTTTTATCAGAAAAAAATGTAGCCTTCTTAATACAGTTCACTAAGGCAGCATTTGTGTAAAGAATCTTTAAAAATGCATTAGAAAATTCAACAGGTTCCCAAAATAAATAATTTTTATCCTGAGATTAGACAGTATATTATATACATTAGCCATAAAGCCCCTTCACATCCCAGAACACTAACAGCTTTTCTTCAGATCCCTTAGAACAAATGGCTTTTCTGGACTCAGACTGTGCAGATGAAAGTATGTGGTAACTGTTTTCTGGAGTTCACACATGCACAGCTGGCCATGACGTTACTATCTGGCTTGTCTCCCTGCTGGCACTAGAACTGTATATTATTCAGAGTGGACTTTCATGGTTTCAAAAAGAAATTTATAGTTCAATTAAGTGAAAAGAGTCTAATTAGTAGATCATGGAGAATGACTTGGAGGAATTTTTGGGGAAGAGGACTAGTTTGTTTTCATAAACCACATTCTTTTTAGAAGGCAAGAGGAGGGTTTTTTAGGGCACTCAAGTCGAGAGAGCTAAGGCACAGCTATGAAAGTTTTCATTTTTCAGATGTTGGTAGTAGTAATCAAAATTATAGAGGTGCTATTATGTTCCAAATACTCATCAAAACTACTCATCCCCAGAACAACTCTACCAGCTAGAGGATGACCATCCACACTTACCAACAGGAAAATTCATTCTACAAGTGTCTGTCACCTTGCCAATGATTACAGTTACTACCCAGGACACTCACTTTTCAAGTTCAGTCTGTGTTTCCTCAGCCCACTTTCCTTCTTCTGGTATCAGAAAGACATGGGAAGACAAGACTTACTTTCAATAATTACTTTAGTATCTTTTAAAATTTCATGTTTCATTTTTGTTTCAGATTCTGCCATTGTTTTCTACCATTGTATTTTTTCTCTTGATCACACACACATAAAAATAACAGTCATAAGAAATTGTAAATTTGGATATGTAGAAATGGAGAGATCCTTTGTTATCACAAATATAATATACTTTACTTCTTGAAGGAATCACTACTTGTCATGGGCAGTTGAGTTTCATGGAACATAGAACAGAGAGCCAATACATTACATTTCTTCTAAATGCGCCTATGTTCAGGGCTGTGTGTAAAGAGAAACCCATATTCAGAAAGGATTGGGTATTTTCATGATTGCATCATTATCATTTAGGATTGGGTATTTTCACGACTGTGTCAGTATCATTTAGACAAGCAAAATGACTGAAAATCACCACCAGTGAGAAAACAGCTTTTCCATTTCAGGAAAAAAGATTAAAATTCACATTGTCACAATTTGCAGTTACCATAATTTATAGAGTTTAAGATTGTTTTTATTTAAAATATACTCGAATTTACTATTGAGGATGATGGGGCAAAATGTGAATTAGATTTGACATAACATCTTCATAAATGTTTAGACTCACAGTCTATGCCTGATGCAATCGTTCTTGCTGTGTAGTAACTGTCATATCTATGTGAAATGTGAACAATGCACATGAAAAGGATGAGTAAGTATATGTATTTAAAGTACTCTTTCCATACTTCACATATAAAGTCAGCTTTGTCCATGTTACTCTTTTCCCACCAGTTGCGCACTAGTCATAGATATTTATTTTCTCAAAATATCCTCAGCTTTGCTATCATGAGCATGCGCCACCTATTTTTTTTTTTTATTGTAAGCACTTTATTGCTTTCTCTAGGATTTTCTTCCAGGTGCTACCTATTTCCAGGATTGTGATGTGATCATTTTCTAGACCCTCTGGTATATTATTACATGAAGGCTTATAAACAGCCACCATGACTCATGCTTCCTCCAATGTCCCTTCAACAGCTGTTGTTTGAACTATGAAGTGATGGCTTCCCTGCTATGTCATCACAGGTGACAACAAAAGCCTGGCATTATCCTGCTGGGACACTGATGCAGGGCTGGTGCCTGACTCTCAGGGACCATAAGGTTCTGAATGAGACAGAGCCCATTCTCAGAAATGCTAAAGTAGAAGCATGAATTTCAAAATCAGTAAAATTTAGTTTTAAATAGTGTTAAAAATAGAATTTGAAGGATAGGCATTGTGGTGCATTTCTTTAATCCCAGTACTTAGACATAGAAGCAGGGGGATCTGTATGAGTTTGAGGCTGGACTGGTTTGCATGCCACATCCCAAGCCATCCAGAGCTACACAGTAAGATGCTGTCTCTGGCTCTTTGGAACCTATTCTCTATGGTGGGATGCCTTGTTCAGCCTTGATGGAGTGTGGAGGGGCTTGGTACTTCTGCAACTTGATGTGCCTTGCTTTGTGGATTCCCAAGGGAAACCTTACCCCATCTGAATGGAGAGAGAGGAGGAGTGGATGGGAAGTAAGAAGGGAGGTGTCGGGGAGAGGAGGGAGGGGAAACTGTGGTTGGTATGTAAAATAAAATAAATGGAAAAAATAAAAAAATAAACCAAACAACAAAACCAAAAATATGAAGAGAAGGTGACTTTCTGAGACACTATTGCTAGACATGTATGTAGAGTACACTTTTCTAATAAGAGTATACTTTTCTTTGTCTATAGCTACCACAGAATGGGATTAATTGACACAACGAGTTCAATCTTTGTTTCAGAAGGCCAAGGTCTTGATTTATAGGTCAAGGTTTTGCCTTCCCTAGAACCTACTAGGTATTCCAGAGTGGCCTTGGACTTGTGATCCTTCTGCCTTAGCCTCACCAGTGCTGAGGCTACAGGTGTGTACCCTGTGTCCAGCTTCCTTTAATGGTTTTTATAAAAACTGTGGTCCTAAAAGTGTATCTTGATTCCTCAGGGACTATACCACTATAATATATGTTACATGAACTCCAACATGGGGGTATATAACTTACAGTATAGGTAGCTTAGCTTCAAATCCTCTCCACACTTCAATGAACAAAGTTGAGAGAGCTTGCGCTATAGTTTCTGAAATGTTACCCACAGCCTCCTGTGGGTAGCTTGACTTGGTTATCAGCTGACCGGATTTTGTTAGGTGACAGAATCCTGAGGCCTGTGATGAAATCAAAGGAATAACCATTCCTTTGATGGATTCATAACTTGATGCCATTACTGGGAAGACATAGCTTAACCTGGCTCGTTCTTTCTCTTTCTGCCTCCAGCCTTCCATGCCGTGATGCTGACCCTACAGCCAGGCTTTCCTCACTTCAGTCACAAAATAACTAATGAAACCAGCTTACCATAGGATGAAACCTATGAAACCAGGGCTGAGCCTAAGGACACCCTCCATTGCTTTAAACGTTTCCCAGCTGTGCCTGCAGCCTAACAGGAACCGGAAGCAGCTCTTACTAGGAGCAGCTTCTTCCGGTTTATGAGGCAGAACAAATCAGCAACAAAAAAATGTCTGAGAAATGTTTGAAATTATATAACAAAGCAATCTGGTCTCTTTTTTTTTTACACTGTTCTTTCCTTATGCATAGAAGAAAAATATCTCCTGAAAGCTAGACACATGATCATACAATACACATTTTGGAAATAGTTTTTAAGTGACTTACTAATTTGTGTTCCATAGAGATGGACTTAATAAAGCAAGGTGTAGGATCAGAAATCCTAGTATGGGTAAACTGTATGAATACAATAGGAGCTAAAATAATTTAATGCTTGCATTAATTAAAACATAACTGGTGTCTGATGGCAATTTGTATGAATAGCAATGATAATGTAACAATTAATTAAAATGTATTTTGATTTGTATTATTGTGAATAGAATTAGATCCATTTAAAAGTACTTTGTTGTTTCATAATAACTTGCTTGATGTTTGAATGGATGGTGCAAATCAAAGAATGAGAGTATGCTATTTACAGATAAGCATTGTTTTCTGCTTCCAAAGGTCTTTAATTGACTTTCTTCTCCCCATGTGGTCCTAAAAATCAGAGCAAAGACCTTTCATAAACTACCATCTAGGCATACTTTTCCAAACCTAAAGAACTCTGTTTTTAAGACGTGAAATATCATCTTTATATAATATCCAAAAACATAAAATTAAACAAACAAAAAAGCCAGAAGCAAACTTACTGTGGCACACTGAAAACAAAATGTCCACAGAGGTGTATCACAGCTATGTTTAATGTTACATGTTTTTCAAAACCCTGAAGAACTCTTAAGAGAAAAAAATTATCAGGGAAATACCAGTATTGATTAATTTTAAATGATCTATCAAAAAAGAAGCTTTAAATAGTTTTGAAATAATAATTTCTAGTTTTAAGTTGAATTTACATATATTTAAATTATTGGGCAGCTCAATATGTTGAGGAAGCAAAGCATAGGAAGAGCATATTAGACTCCTTGACACTGGTTGGTCAACCTGTTTGTTTTTAATTATTTAAGAAAAGCTTTTTTCCTTTTATTAAAAGTTTATGGCAAAAAAAAAAGCTTATGGCTTAGGTCTCTATGCCAAATTCAATTAATAAGAAAAATTTACAAACATATTTAGTATAAGTTTTATATTACATGAAGACTAGATATAGAAAATGAGACACAAAGAATTTATATCGTATGTTTGTGTGCATGTGTGTGTGCATGCGTGTGCATGTGTGTGCGCATGCGTGTGTGTGTGTGTGTGTGTGTGTGTGTGTGTGTGTGTGTGTGTGTGATTTTAAGCTAAGGTTTGATAAAGAGTCTTGGAAATATGATGAGAGGACAAAGCTACATCTCACTGGTGACTGAGTCAATCTTCATACATCCTGCATGCTCAGGAAGAAGACTGTCTCTTTCAGGTTTTAGTGGGCATGTGTCCAATAGCATCCTGTGGCTTGATAGAAGGGGATGGGTAGCTGAAGGTCAGAGAGTGGCCTTCCTTGTTTTCATAAGAGGGAAGTTTTTCTGCTGTTTCTTCAGTGCTGAGGTTTTATATTTCAAGAAACGGTGTCTGGAATTCCATGAGCTCTCAATCTTTTCTTGTAGTATATTTAGAAATGAAAGGAAAGCTAAGCTTCTGTGGCACATGTTGCATAACAGAATCAGAGACACATGTGTCTACACTGGGGGTGGTGGTGGGGTCACTAAAAAGGAGAATGAATAAAAAATCTGCTAAGGGCATCCCAAAGAAATAAGCATGACAGTGTCATGGCAAGAGCATTCAAAGGTGTCCAGAAGTTAGTAAGCAAACAGAAGCATTTGGTTTCTGTGGCAACCACCGAAAGACTACTTGATTCCCAGTTGACCTCCTCAATTATCAGGTGATGACTGAAGCTATCCAATAGCATTGCTCCTTTAAGAGTGCATGTTAGAACTATGGTAGAGCTCTCCATTTAATTCCAATTCTTTTAAAGTTTATTTTAAATCAGAATTTACTTATGTCACTTTTCCCTTTCTTCCATCCATACCTTCTCATGTTCCTTCTCCAAACCTTCCTTTGTTCTACCCACTCTTAAATTGAAAGTCTTTTCCTTTATTATTGTTACATATGTGCATCAATATGCAATAAATAAAACTTACTGAGTCCATTTTTGTTGTTTGTGTGTATGTGGTTTGGGGGCTGCCAGTTAGAATGTTCATCCCTGAGAGTGCCGAATCTCCCTCTCTCACCAGTCATTAGGTGCCTGTACATCTTTGTGTAGGGTAGGACACTATAAAAGTTTCCCCTCCATCTTAGCACGTCTATTGATGTTGACATTGTTCAAGTCCTAGTTATGCAGCCACTTCTAGGACAGACGTCTTACAGCTGAATTCCTGATATTCTGGCTCTTATAATACTTTCACTTCCTCTTCTGTGACGTTTCCTGGGCCATGGATGCAGAAGCTGTGATGTCAATATATTCATTGAGGCTGGGGTTGCTATGACTCATTGGTCTCTGCCTTGTATCCAGTTGTGTTTCCTTTAATGCTTTTCATTTGCTATAAAGAGAAGCTTTTTTGATGAGAAGTATGATAGATAACATTTATATATGGGTAATATTTAGAATGTAGCTAGGAATTATATTGACCTAGCATAATGGCAGTAGTAGACTTTCTCTTAGGATTCATGACCTCACTAGCCATGGAAAGCTGGCTAGGCTTGCAGGATCAGGGAGATTTCCCACCTGTTGAGTGGGTGTTAAGTCCAATTAGACTGCTATTGGTTAGTGCCAAAGGTGCGTGCCTCTCCTGCACTTTTACAGACATTCTGCCATTGTTGTGGTTCATAGGCGTCACAGCTGGGTAGGACTGTGAATTGCTTTCTTCCATCAGCATCTTGAATAATACTTTCTGATACCACGAGAGCCACAGGAAGGAGACTTTCAGATTAGATTCAGCTCAAGTGGTAGGAAATCTGTGTCTTCAGGGTACAGCATTTGTAACAATAGCGCCTTATATATTCAGCCTCTGAGAGGCAAGCAAGGACGACAGAAACAGCTTATATTGTTTTGGGATGTTACTGTGCTTGGTACTGGATTTTTGTCAGTCTATGGTTTTAGAAACTTAATTCTCACTCTTATTTCATAAAAACAAACTCCAAAGGAGACAGAGCAGGGTTTGCACAGTGAGGCTGTTCAACAGCTCATAAATTTCAAAGGTAAAAATGTGAGGAAAGGACACTGTAAGATCTTTCCTGTTTGATAAATCACCCCAACCTTGTGCTTCAGCACAAGGATTTATCAGACCCTGGACATAAGACCTTGGCAGAAATACTTCTACTGAGATGTAGATTTGAATGTTTTTTATAGTTGTAATGATTCTCACATGGCTGTACTTAAAAACCCATATTATTTTGGACATTTTTCCAGAGCAGTTTAAAAATGTGATGTTTAACTAAATTTTTTTGTTTCTAATTACCAGTGAGTCTGATAGGAGACAAATGAATATAACCACAGCTTTTGTTTTTTTGAAATAACACTATCCATATTTCTAAATCTTTTCTGGTGTTATTTGGGGGGGCAGTTAGTCCTCTGCATTCAAGCTAACTTGCAATACCAATTAAAAATTTCTGTGAAGTTGATACATATTTCCTGACTATAAATGGTAACATTTCATCTTTCCATAACATCATTAAAATGTAATCTTAAGTTCAGTTTCATATGGCCCTATATTGTGTCCCTAAGTAGATGTTTGAAAATCTTTTATAATAGTCAAGGAAGTGGATATATAGAATAATAGGTAATTATGCATAACAGGTTAACTGATAAAGAAGGCACTGACTTTTCTTTCCAAGGATAATAATGTTATTCACTCAACTTATTTAGGTAAAATATAATAAATAAATGTCTATCCCCAGTAGAGCCCTGAAAGACCTGAGCTTAATTTAAACTTATCCACCTAACACTTCATTACATAATGTCTAATATTGCTGTCAATGTCTTCGGTTCAAGTCTTGGCTTCCCTGGAAAATCATGAGTTTCCTGAGGATAAGAACTCGATCTTATATTACTATTTCACCTTCATAGCACCCAATACGGAACCTTGGATAGAGAATATGCTTAACAGTTGCTTGTGGCTTGGTAGCATTCCATCTTGAATTCTGCACAGAGTATTCTACAGAGTGAATTATGTCTTCTGTATTTTGAAAGTGATCCCTTTTCTACTCCAAGGACTCATAAACTGCACTTTAAGCCTGGCAGTCCCTGCTTTTATGAATAAATGTGATGGTGGCACAGGCAGGCCTAGTGGAAAATGTATTGATTAGGATGTTTCCTTACCACAGTGGCAGAGCTGACTAGTTAAGACTGAGACCTTGAAGTCCACCAAAGCTATGCATTTACTAATTAGGACTTGCAGAATTATAGAATTGCTGACTGTATGCTAGATACTTACTATGAAAACTGTAAGTACTTAGGGTTTGTTGTTGTTCTTTTATTGTTTTTAAAGATATTGAAAATATTCCAACTTGTACTTGCTGCCAGTTTCATTTAAAAATTTATTTATGATTTTGCATGTATGCCTGCATAAGTTTATGTGCACCATATACAGGCAGGTCCCCTTAGAGGTCAGAGAGCATCAGGTGTCTTGCAACTGGAAGTAAATACAGTTGTTATGAGGGTGCTGAGAACCAAGCCCAAGTTTTCTGCAAGAGTAGCAAGTGCTCTTAACCACTGAACAATCTCTCTAGTCTTAATCCTTAAGGTTTGAATCAATTAATTTCTACCTTTGTTAGAAATGAATAGGATGCTAATGGTGAATATTTCATTAAGAATTTCAGGTAAGCACAAGTATCAAAAACGATAGGGAAAATACTACGGTGGGTGATGTGTGTGCTGCTTCTCGCTACAGCCACTGTATTTCTTTTAGTTGAAGCTGGAACACACCCTAAAAATGGAATTTGGTATCCTGCCAGATAATGCTTCATTTAAACCAAAATTCAGCTTAAATTAAAAGGTTAAAACAGTCACATTATATTAGGGAAAAATGCAGCTGCTTTAAAAGGGGATTGAATTGTCTGTTGGTTGTAAGCTGCCCTTTCAGGCTGCCAGTCTATCAAAAGTGTATTCATAAAGCACTATTAGCTGGATGAAATGATGGTTTGCTTACTTATGTTAAGACAACAATTGTTCATCGTGGGTTGATTTTACAACAGGGCTCACACTGAAAAGGTGAAGCTTCATCCTACTTACTTTAAGATAATATGATTACACTGTGGAAATTAACACACATTTTCTTTGATTATTATTTCCATTGGAGTCACTTTAGAAGCCAAGTAAAACACCGTTAAACAGTTAATACTGAAATAATTTCATTTGAATATTTTTAAAGGAACCCATGATTTTGATATTTGGTGAACATATACCTGTACCTACTATTCAGCATCTCGTTTCCTTATTTCAGTTATATTTTTTTCTGATTTTCAGTGTTCTCTCATAATGCTTGTCAGTAGATGTTCAGTTCAATATATTTAACCTGTATGATTGACACAAAAAGGATTTTTTTATTATAACAGATAATTTAGAAAGAATAATGATAAAAATCAGAGAATCAAAAAATCAATATTTCATAAGTTTTGATCCCTAGAATCTACATAGAAATCTGGGTGTGGTTATGCATGAGCTTGTAAGCCCAGTGCTGGGGTTTATTGGGGCAGAATACAGCTTTTCCCAGAGATGGTGAGACCCTCTGTGTAGCAGGAATCTTAAAGAGTCTTATTAATAAAACAAACCCGGAGCCAGGTATTGGGGTGAACACTGGAAGGTCAGAGAGACAGAATAAGCCACAGCTATCTCACCTCGCTGGATCCTCAGCTGGTCTTGTTTCCTCAGACTGGAGGCCTCTGAGTCCTCATATCTGAATGGCTCTCAGCTGAACTGCTGCTAGAAGCCTGAATGCTTAACCAGCCACATGCTTCTCCAGGCCAAAGGCCTCTCCAGGCCAAATGCCTCTAGTTTCTGGTCCTCATGCCTTATATACCTTTCTGCTTTCTACCACCACTCCCTGGGATTGAAGGTGTGCTTTCTGGGATTAAAGGCGTGTGTCACCGTGTCTGGCCATTTCCAATGTGGCCTTGAACTCACAGAGATCCAGAGGGATTTCTGTCTCTAGAATGCTAGGATTAAAGGTGTATGCTACCACTGCCTAACCTCTGTTTCATATTGTGGCTGTTCTGTCTCTGACCCCAGATAAGTTTATTAAGGTACACAATATTTTGGAACACAATACCACCACACCTCTGTCTCAAGGGAATAAGGTAGGGAATGATAGAAGAGGACACTAAATGTCTTCCTCTGACCTGTGCATTCATGTGTATGAGTGTGCACCTGCATACATACATAAATAATAACTGCCATGTATAGAGCAATGTCTATTTATTGATATTCTACTGAATATGTATTATTCCTTTATAACAGAACATGTAGGTAATAATATTCCTAGTATTCAGATAAATCATTGTTATTTCATTACTTTTATCTAATTAGTAAGTTACAGAGCTGGATCAGGTGTCACCGACTTTGTTATATTTGTGAATTACTCCAGTGGCTTCCCAAGTGGATAGAATACCATAGAGATCCTCTACATTAAGAGAGATTTTGTATATCTAACATGCTCATGGAAGTTACTAGACTATTCAGAGGAGAGTTGAAAGGAGGTGGCAGTTGCACACTGAACTCTCATCTGTAGCTAACTTTTCTGGAGGATATTCCATACTATGAATACTTACTGTTGCACACTCATCCCATGCCAATAGATGTGGATCCTGAATTTAATAAGTTAATTGTAAAACAGCTGTTATAATTGATGTAGACAGTATTTCAACCTTCATCTGTCCGTTAGTACACAATCTGTGTTTTGTGTCTTCATGGTATTCAATATTACAAATGAGAAATCTTTTGTAAAGACTCAGTGGACTAGGTTTAAATTGAGTGATATTTTATACAACCTCAGAAGCATTCAAAATTGGTGGCATACCTATAAGTGAATAGAAAAAGATGATCATATTTTTGAGAAATATTTTCATGAACATTTTAATTGGTGGCATCACAGGGTGGCTTCATAGAAATGTTCCATTTTTGTTGTTGTTGCTCTTTTGTATTTTTTTTAAGTAAAGGTCTCTCTATGAAGCTGAGGTTGGCTTAAAACTTGTGAAGGTCCCATCTCTGTTTCCTGAGTGGTGGGATTATTGTTGTGTGTCATCAAGGTCAGCTGAAAAATTCTAACTATGCAAACTCCAGTTACTCACCCTGAACACTAAGATTTTATGAATCATTAAAGAGAATATTATATCAGAAAAGATAAACCTAAAGGGCTGGAAATATAGGTCAGTGATAGAGCATTTTATCCTGAGAAAGACTCCAAACATTATAAAGTAAGAAAATATATAAAAAATAACTTATAAACCATATGTACCCAATATACTACTGTATGTGTAAACTTAGAAACAAAGTATCGCTGCCATTGCTAGTGTCACCACAACAGCACTTGTAACCACTACAGTCATTTCCCTATGCAGAATATCAAGATGTGAAGACACTTGTATCCATGTGCAGTGAACCAAAATTTAATAGTATTAACTGAGGTTTCAAAATATTACCTGGAATCCTTCCCCCCCCCCCCCCCCCCCCCCCCCCCCCCCCCGCTTCTCCATGAATGGACTTTATTCTCTCTAAGAACAGTTACTTGACCCAGGGGAGGAATCAAAGTAATGTAGAAAAATAAAAGAGAATCTAGAAAACACTTTTGTTGGCTTTGTAAAACAACATTCTTAAATTTATGAAATATTAAAATTTGAAAGTAGATGTTTTAGTTAGGACGTTAAAAGGTGCATAATAAAGAAATAAATAGTCATTTTTTCTGTTTCACTCGTTAAATAATAGAATTTATTTATTGTAATCTTAGAAAAATTTCCTCTCCTTTAGGTTCTGAAGTTTCAAAGACTCTCACCATTCCAAGTGTACTCTTGCTGTTTCATGCTTGTGGTTCAAGATGTGAGCTCTCAGCTTCTTGCTCCTACTGCCATGAGTTTGGTCTACCATGGTGGACTCTCATCCTTCTGGAGTTATAAACTCAAATAAACTATTCTATGGAATGCCTTGGCCATGGTATTTCATTGTGGCAACAGAATATGCATGGGACATGTGGAATACTGAAGACTTGATATAGGTAGAAGCTACCTGTATTGGTTTGAAAGAAAATGATGCCCAAAGGGAGTGGCACTATTAGGAAGTGTGACCTTGTTGAAGTAGGAGTGAACTTGTTGGAGGAAGTGTGTCACTGTGGGTGTGGGCTTTGAGGTCTTATGTTCAAGCTACACCCAGT
The DNA here is from genome assembly GCA_902168415.1 of Peromyscus melanophrys. Taxonomy (NCBI): domain Eukaryota; kingdom Metazoa; phylum Chordata; class Mammalia; order Rodentia; family Cricetidae; genus Peromyscus; species Peromyscus melanophrys. The sequence goes on along the minus strand of CABHPR010140004.1, from coordinate 3,025 downwards.
GTCCCAGTTCACTTTTTGTTGCCTTTGGATCAAAATACAGAATTCTCAACTCTTTCTCTAGCCCAATATCTGCCTGTATGCTGATGTGTCCTGCTGTGATGATAATGGACTAAACCTCTGAAACTGTAAGCAACCCAATTAAATGTTTTCCTTTATAAAAGTTGCTATGGTCATGGTATATTTTCACACAATAGAAACACCAACTATGACAAAAGTTGGTACCAGGGACTAAGGTATTGCTGTGATGGGCCTGATCATGCTTTTGTTTGAAGGAACATGAACCTTGGGACTGTGGATTAGAAAAGCAGTTAAATGCTTTAAGTGCTGCTTAATGAACCATCCTAGTAGGAACATGGAAGACAGTGGTTCATCAAATCACACTGATAGGGGCCTGGCTCAAGAGGTTTCAGGGGAGAAGAATTTTATGTTGCCTAGAGATTGTTCTTATACTATTTTGATGAAGAATGTGGCTGCCTTTTGCCTTTGAAGAGTCTGCCTGAAGCTAAAGTGAAGGGATTTGGATTAATTCCATTTGCAGAGGAAATCTCAAACAGCCTAGTCTGTAGACTCTGTTGTGTGGTTATTAGTTGTAACTCTAATGAAGATTTATAATGAAAAGGAGCAAGATGAGCAATGAAACATACAATGTACGATTTGAGGAGAAAAGGAGAACCAGGAAGTGGATTAGTGCTAAATCCTGTGTTCAAGGAAATAGATTAAGAAATGGAATGAAGGGATTGGTGACTTCAGGGCAAGATCCCACCTAGCCAAATTTTCAGCTTGTAAAAGGAATTAAAGAAAAGCTTAGAGCCAGGTGTGGTGGTGGTGGTGGTGGTGGTGGTGGTGGTGGTGGTGGTGGTGGTGGTGGTGCAGGCCTTTAATCCCACACTCCAGAGGCAGAAGCCACTGGATCACTGAGATTGAGGCCAGCCTGGTATACAGAGCAAGCTCCAGAATAGCCAAGTGTAGGCAGTGAAGGGAACCATGGAAAACAGAAAGTTGGTGAAGATGTAACTGAAAGATCTCTGAGTTCAAGTCCAGCCTGGTCTACAGAACAAGCTCTAAGACAGCCAAGCTTAGGCAGTGAAGTAAACCATGGAAAACAGAGACCTGGTGAAGACATAACTGAGCAAGGGTGCCATGTTCCAACTCCAGCAAGCAGCAGAAATTGGCATGTGGTTCTGGCTTTAGAGTCAATAAGAGATTCAGGAAATCTGTTGAGGCTGGGCATGTGTCAAGGGTATCCCCAAATGGAGGCCTAGAGAGACCATTTACATGAAGGTGTGAAGGTAAATCCTGGATTGCCTTTGAGACACTAACATGTAGGAGATAAAAGAACCATGGGATATTAGCTGAGGAGAGCTGATAACAGGGAGTCGAACCAGCCCAAGGGAGAGAAGTATGTTGTGGTCAACAAAGCTGAAAGGAGTTGGAGAGGTGAAGGGTGTTTTGACATCAGACATGGAGATGTAGAATTTAGAGTTTGCCTGGGAGGTTTTCAGTCTTGCTTTGATCTAGTATTTCCTCACTATGCTCCCTTCCCTATGTTTTAGAATGGTAATGTATATCCTGTGCCATTATATGATGGAAGTATGTGATCTGCTTTTTGATTTTGATTTTACAGGGGATTACAGTTAAGAGACTGTATGAATCTCAGAAAAGATTGTTAACTTCATGCTTTAAATACGTTTGAGACTGTTAGAGACTATCAGGAGATTTAAAGCTGGACTGAATGCATTTTTGCATTATGATATGGCTACAAAACTTTGGGGGCCAGGAAGTGAAATGTGGTGGTTTGAAAAAACTGACCCTCAAAAGGAGTGGTACTATTAGGAGGTGTGGCTTTGTTGGAGTAGGTGTGACCTTGTTGGAGGAAGTGTGTCATTGTGGGTGTGGTCTTTGAGGTCTCCTATGCTCAAGCTATGACCAGTATCACAGTTCACTTCCTGTTGTATTTGAATCAAAATGTAGAAGTCTCAGCTCCTTCTCCAGCACCATGTCTGCCTGCACACTCCTATGTCCTGCCATGATGATAATGGACTAAATCTCTGAAACTGTAAGCCACCCCAATTAAATGCTTTCCTTTATAAGAGTTGCCATGGTCATGGTGTCTCTTTACTAAGACATTACCTGTGTCAAATGCCTACCCTAGATACTTTCTTCTAGGGGCAGGATAACCTACAATCTCCTTTTAAAACTTTAAGTACTGATAGGCCAAAGGGGAAATAAAAGTTCATTTGTGAGTTAGGAGAAAGAAAGAAAGGTTACATTTTAGAATTTGGAAATAATTGAGTATGTATTCCTCAAGGAGCTTTAAAATAAGAACAATAGAGTCTAAAAAATTTGAATTGAAAATTTTAAATTTTGGTTATGAAGAATAATTTTAAAATATAATTTCTTAACCTGAATTTATTGTTATCCTTCCTGGGATTGAATTTAAGGTCTAACATATAATAAGCAAATGCTTTACCACTAAACTGTACCCTATCCCTGAGTGTTTGATTCTGTAGGATGTACCTACTGCACAATCATCTTTTCATAAATGAAAGCTTGATATTCTATTTTATAATTTACCTTTTCTTATTTCCTGTGGTGATATTTTGTTTGTGCTTTAACAAAGCTTGCCTGGAGATCAGCGTGCAGAGCTAATCACTGGAGGTTAGACAGTGGTGGCACATACCTTTAATCCCAGCACTTTGAATCTCATGCTTTTGATCCCAGTACTTGGGAGGCACAAGTCTTTAATTTCAGCACTTGTGGGGAGGAATCCAAAAGTGATATGACTGGGTGGAGAGAGGAAATGATAAGGTGGGATGGAGACAGGAGCTCAGCCCTTTTAGTCTGAGGATTCCTAGAGGCAAGAAGTCTTTCTGGTGGATGGCTGCTCTGCTTCTCTGATCTTTCAGCTTTCACCCTGATATCTGACTCTAGGTTTTTATTATTAAGAACAATTAGAATTTGTGCTATAATTTCCTATTCAATAGTATGTAGTAATGGCTCCTCCATGTAAAAATGCAAAGATTGT
>CABHPR010140003.1:0-25031 GCA_902168415.1 Peromyscus melanophrys | reverse complement strand
ACACACACACACACACACACACACACACACACACACACACACACACACACAGAGGAGGGGGTGGACAGTGAACAGAGGAGAGTTTAATGCATAGTCATTCAGGTGGGGTCAGTGTCAAAGAATATGGAAAAAGGCCATAGAAGCCCAGGGGTGGGTAGAGGCTACCTGTATGGGCCTACTGGGACCTAAGCATGCTGGGAGGGCTGTGGCTGGACCTGTAGCTCTTGGTTGGGGAGCTCAGCTGAGCCGCAGTGGCCTGTCAAAGACTATATGGGGGGGGGTCTGTCCCATTCTTCCTGTCCTTTGCCCCTAAAGTGTCCCCCTGTTGGTGGCACATGGAAGCATCAGCACTTCACAGCTGGAGCAGGGGACCATGCGACACCCGCACTGTGTGGAGTACCACTATGCAGAAAACCTCCCCAGCACCAGCAATTGGCTCTGAATCTTTTGATGCCCATGGGTCAGAAGTCCAGGAAGGGCTTTACAGAGCACTTCTGCCATAGGGTCTCCCTGCGGTTGGTTGGTGGCTGGCACCGCAGTGCTGATGCTGTGTGGGAGCTAGCCAGAGATCTCTGCTTCTTCTTGAACTGACCGAGCATCTTCACAAGGTCTCTCCATATGAATTAACTCCGGCTTCACAACATGGTGGCCTTGCCACAGTAGAACACTATGGTGATATTTTTCTCTTGTACCAAAATGTTAATTGTATGTTAATAAATAAAGTTGCCTGGGGGTCAGAGCTATTAGCAAGCCATAGGAAAGCAGGGCAGTGGTGGTATACGCTTGTGATCACAGCACTTGGTAGACAAAGCTAGGTAAGTCTCTGTGTGTTCAGGGATACAGCCAGCATTGGATACACATGCCTTTAATCTCAATACCAACCATAGAACACCTGGAGGTCTGTACAGACAGGCCGTGATGAGGCAGTCCTGTGGTTGGGTTTACAACCAATGAGAAGGCAGAACAGAGACTATATAAAGACTTTAACACAGGAAGTAGGGGCTCCTTCGGAGAGGTAGGATCACTGCAGGAGGAAGGGTAAGGTTTTAGCTCTTAGCTCTGACCTCTTGGCTTTCTTCTTTGCATTGATTCTGTGTTTCTTATTTATAAGACGGTTGGTTACATCTACAGAACACCATCTAGGGCTTGGGGCTTGAGTACAAATGTTGGGCAGACCTGCAAGGACAGCTTTACCTCCTCTGTCCCCAGAAGTCATACAATGTCACTTCTTCTGTACTCCAGCATTTAGCCAGTCATCAAGTTTGGCCCGGATTTAAGAGACAGGGTCATGGCTTTGTAGACACATATTCAACAGTTGGAGGATTCCTTATCATTGGATGTGATAGTCACATCCATTGGTCCTTATCATCTGTGGGAGTCACAAATGGCTGGGACAGTGTTTAGGAGGAGATGGGACCAAAATGGACATTTCCATCACTGTGGGAAGAGGGTTCTCTTCAGTGTCCCCCTCTTAGCAGCAGGACAACAGAGGACCAGAGAGGGAAAGTGCCTGGTCAGTGGCACAGCCAAGGCTCGAGAGCAGAGCCCATCTCCAAAGCCCATGGCCAGTGGTAAAGGAAGCAGGATGGTGGGACAGAGTCATACTCACCCATGCCAAGAGCTCACAGCTGCTTTTCCTCCCACACTTGCCTTCCAATTTCATCCCTGGAAGGAAGAGAGGAGGAAGCATAATTTAGAGAGCAATTCCATACCCAGCTTTCACTTTCAGGGGACTGGCTGGAGAGATTGCTTCCAGGTGGCCTCTTCCAGGTGCCTCCCAGCCTGGCTGGGGCAAGGGCTGTAGGGCTTCAGGCTGAGCAGCAGGGTAGACATCGGACAAGCTGACCTCTCCAGAGATTAGGGTTATCTTCTTCTCTCTACAACTCCAACTCTAGGGCACCCCCTTCTCAGAGGTACCTCAGAGCTCTTCTCCAGGGGTTTCTTAGGGGACTCCTATAGAACCAGGCTCTCTTAGGCCTGAACCGAAGTCCCTGACCTGTCACCTCCTCCTGCACAGGAAACCGAGGTGAAATGCACACTAGAGGAGAGATCCTGTGTCCCAGGCCGAGGGCTCCAGAGTCCCCGCCCAAGCACTCTGAGCCTAACTTGAGAAATCTGAGGGCCAAGGGTTGCGCAAAAGCGGCTGTTGGGTGAGTATGGGTGGGAGGTGTGGTGGGACTCATCGACAGAGCTTTGGTGAGGCTCTTGGTAAAGCTGGTGGAGTCGGGGTGGGAGAGTGAGAGCACACACAGGGACTGTCCTTTGTACTTTGCTGTTCCTGGCTCTCGGGCCCATCCCCCTGCATTGCTTCTTCCCACTTATTTTTATAAAATGAGCCTGCCCCTTCTAGTCACATCTCAGGCTTCCCTCACTGCCCAGGTGTGTGTGTGTGTGTGTGTGTGTGTGTGTGTGTGTGTGTGTGTGTGCTGGGACCTTGGGTTACATGTCTGTTTCTGAACTAGGGTCCTCTCTGCTCCCTTGGTGCAAGGGGAGGGAGGCAGGATACGAGAATGGGACTTGAAGAGTCTTAAGTCTAAATCACCCATTTTACAGATGTGCAAACTGAGGCCCAGAAAGAGAGACCTAAGGGAGATGCAGAAGCAGGGCACATCCAGGGAAAGCAGCTGAACTCATTATTTTCCCCTTGGCTGCCATCAAACGCTAGAGAAGAAGGAACTTAGGGGGAGGGAGGACTTGCTTTGGCTCACCATTTGAAGGGATAAAGTCCATCATGATGAGGAAGGCAGGGCAGCAGGAGCATGAGGTGGCTGGTCACAGTATGTCAGTCAGGAAGCAAGAGAATGACAAGGAAAGAGGGTCTGGCCATCAAACCTCAAGGCCTGACCCTGGTAACCCACTTCTTTCCATGAGGTTCAACTTCCCAAGATTCCACAGTCTTCCAAACAGCATCACCAGATGGGGACAGGAGGGGCATTTCATATTCCAAACACAGCACAGGCAGATCCTGCAACTGCAATTCTTCTCTTTGGGGACACTGGCTGACTGCCGTGCTTCAGCCCCCACAGGTGATGGGCAGTTCCCAAATGGAGCTAGTTTTCAGACTCAACATGGGAACTGTTGAGAACCCAGAGGCCAGGCCCAGGCCCACTTGCCTGGTGTCTTAGGGTTTCTATTGCTGTGAAGAGACACCACGACCACAGCAACTCTTATAAAGGAAACATTTAAGTGGGGTGGCTTACAGTTTCAGAGGTTTAGTCCACTGTCTTCGTGGTGGGACATGGCGGCATGCAGGCAGACATGGCACTGGAGTAGTAGCCGAGAGTCCTATAAATTGCAGGCAACACGAAATCAGCTGAGACACTGGCTGGTATCCTGAGCATAGGAGACCTCAAAGCCTGCCCCCACAGTGACACACTTCCCCCAACAAGGTCACACCTCCTAATAGTGTCACTCTCTATGAGATTATGGGGAGCAGTTACATTCAAACTACCACACCTGGGCACCCATGTTTGCAGTGGCCGGGGGGTGCCAGCGTCCCCAGCATTCCCAGCATTCCCAGCATGCACCACTGCAAGGCTGAGATGCTCAGGTCAGGGAAGAAGGGATGTTGTGACAACCTGCGTTCCACAGCCATTGTTGTCAGATTTCATCCTTGAGCCTAACCAAATGTCTTCCACTATGATGCCCTTGTCTGCGGTTCCTGTCCCCCACCGACCAGTGACACCGGTAAGCTGTGTGCCTTTGTACAGCCTGTAGCAGAATCTTAAAAGGTCTTTATTAATAAAACAAACCCGGAGCCAAGTATTGTGGTAAACACTAGAAGGTCAGAGAGACAGAACAAGCCACAGCTAACCTCACCTGGCCAACTTCTCAGCTGATCCTGTTTCCTCAGACTGGAGGCCTCTGAGTCCTCATCCAGAATGGATCTCAGCTGAATTGCTGTTCAAAAGCCTGAAAGCTTAACCAGGCCAAATGCTTAACCAAACGAAATGCTTCTAGTTTCTGGTCTTCACGCCTTATATACCTTTCTGCTTTCTACCACCTCTCCCTGGGATTAAAGGCTCACTTTCTGGGATTAAAGGCGTGAGTCACCATGCTTAGCTGTATCCTTGAACACGTGGATTTCTGCCTCTGGAATGCTAGGATTAAAGGTGTGAGTGCCACCATTTTCTAGCCTTTGTATCTAGTGGCTGTTCTGTCTCTGACCCCAGATAAGTTTATTAGGGTGCACAATATTTTGGGGAACACAATACCACCACACCAGCCTGACGATTTCAGGAGGGCAGTGAACAAACATGCCGAGGTGTGGCACTTCTCCCCTGCCATCTGTGCCTCTAATTCCATGTAGCCCTGTGCCTGCCCCCGGTGCCCTGAACACTGCTCCCATGCTCAGAGGACAGAGGTGAGCAGAGAGAGACAGGGGAGAAGGCCAACATCTCCTCCTTGGTTGAAATACTTCAGCTGGTTCTGCATGTGGACAGGAAAGATGCTTGCCTGCAGGGAGTTCAAGAGACCTGGGATCTAGGCCTAGCTCTGCAAGAACAAGCCACTCGGGTTTCTGCAGTGTGAGGCTGGAAATGACAAGTGTCCCCTCTCTCCATGGGTGACAAGAGAGTAGCTGTGCTCAGGAGTTCATGAAAGTACCAAAGTGTGTGTGTGTGTGTGTGTGTGTGTGTGTGTGTTGGCTTAGATGCCCACTGGTGGATCAGGAAGTGGAGACACAAGACTCCACGGAACTAACAGGTGGCCAAGCCAAGGTGCTTAGCTCACCAAAGCTAGGGAAGAGTCAAGCCCCGTGAAGAACCAGCCAGTGAACTGGAGAATCCATTCTGCCCAACCCATTACCAAAGGAAGGTTTTGTTTAAGCCCCAGGACCTCACACTGCAAGGCAGAAGCATGCTTAAGGTTGCTTCATATGTGTGAGGAATTTCAGAATTTCTTTCCTCTTCAAGGCTGAATAATATTCCATCCCCAGAAATATTCTCAGAATGTGTCTCCCTAGTGACTCCGAGTCTAGTCAAGCTGACAATGAAAAGGGACTGTCTTACCTGTGGATGAACACTTGGCTTGTGTCTGCCTTTGGACTAATGTAAGTAATATTACTAATTACTAATGTAACAACATTACTAATGTAAGTAACTAATGTAATGTAAACAAGCCATGCATGCTCCCTGGGTCATATGCTTGACACACTTTTGTAAACAGGCTCTGTCCATTTATAATGGAGGAAATAGGGACTCCGAAAGGTTCAGTCACAACCCAAGTCCACATCCAGTGAGAGGCAGTACCTGGCTTTGAATCCATCCGTATCTGTGCCAAGCCCCCTTCTCTGATTCTTTGCCTTCTGTATTCTGAGGGAAAGCTGTATGGGATGTTCATGCCTGCCTCTGAGACAGGATCAGAGCTGGTGTGGGGTAGGACTGCCTAGTGCTTAAGGCCAAGGACTCCGACTCCAGACTGCCCAAGTTCAAAAGTTGGTGCCTCTCATTTACTAGCTTTGACCTTTGCCAAGTGACTTAACCTCTTGGTGCCATGACTATTAGTGATTTCTGCTATGGGCTTAGGCCAGGGCACACATCTGCCTCTGGACCAGATGCAAAGTGTGCTTGAGGCCATGCCTTACATCCAGATTCTTGGTCTTGGAAGCAATGATGTTTCTTCCAGAACTTCAAGAGAGGCCCAGTTGAGGATGGTCTGCAGCCTGACCCACCAGGTCAGGTTTCTGTCAGAGTGGGAGTGCCCATCCTGGCTTACAGGCTGCTTTCCCAGCGTGGGTCTTGATGGAGGAGATTGGAGTAGCCGGACCCCCTCCTCCACTGAGCTCGGCATGCCCTGCAAACTCACTAACCCTAGAGTGTTGCTCCATTCCCAGGGCCTGCCCACATTTCTAGTGGTTTCCCAGGGTCCCCAGAAGGTCTCTCCCCAGGGTTTCTTTGGCTGGAGGTTCTCTGGATGGGTTTGTGAAAGCAAGTCTTCATCTGAGATCCTGGGAGAGGCACCCCTAGATTCAGGCTGGCAGGATGTCAGTGAACCCCATGTGCAGAGTGAAAGAACTCCATGTGCTCGACGTGGACATGACAGGGAGCACACCTCAGTGTGGTTCAGGGCTAACAGAGGAGCAGTTCCATGGCATCCGGGTCTGGATGTCACCCTGTGGCTATGGTGACCAGCAGGGACCCATGAGTGGGTGATGACACAGAGACAGAACTGGAGTGGCTTGGGGGATGGGGGCAGTGTGGGCAACCCTGTAAAGGTCACCTTGAGTAACTGGCAGAGTGGACTCCAGGAATCCAGATGGGTGACAGTGCAATTTGTAACATGGTAACCGCTGAAGACAGAGACTGGAGGTGACGGGGTGCTAGAGAGTAGTCAGATGATGGAGACCGTGCAGAGGCTCGGAACTGACCAGATCTGTAGGACGTGCTGGGCCCGTCTCTTGGAGACACTGCACATGCCAGAATCAGGTCCAGGGCAAGTGGGTTTTCTCCGCCAGTGGAGAGTGATTTGGAGCGAAGGCCTGTCCCCCTGCCAGCGCGCCCGGCTCCTCTGTGTCCCAGGGTGATCTTTCACAGATGCCGAAAAGCTAGGAAGTGTAATTACGGGGAAATTGCACTCCGGCAAACGAGTACAAGCCCAGGGCTGCCAGGCCCCATTCCTCACCTGAGCCCTGATTGTGGCCGACAGCCCCACATCTGTATGTGCTTTGCAGAGGGGTGGAGGGGGTGCAGGGACCCCAGCCACTCTGCCTGAGGCTCCCCTCAGTCAGGAGAGGCTGAGGCCTGGGGCGCATTCCTGGATTCTGGGGCCAAGAGAGGAAAGGGGGTGGACTCTGGGAAGAGATGGGGGCTGAGGTTGATCAGCTCTCACTTCCTCCTTATTGGCAGAGAAACTGAGGCTGGTGACAGTCCAGGGCCACCTGTGAGTTCACACTCAGGCGGGGTCAGTCCTTTAGCACTGGGCACGAGCAACTGGGAGCCGGTCTCCCACGCTTCAGGCTTCTCACACTGGTGGGGAGCAAATGGCCGCCATGCAGTTCTACATTGCTCAGTTCACTCCCCCATCCTCCCTGGTGGGTGCTGTCCTCAGCACCTCTCTGCTGGAGAAGCTCAGAAGCTCCCAGATGAGGGCCCCCCTGCCCTTCCCATGGGCCCTGCTCTTGCCTCTCCTTCCTGTTCCAGGGTAGCCCCAAAGTGAAAGCAGCCCCTTGTCTAAACCCTTACGGACTTACTAAATGGAGGGCACCACACTGCCTGCTGCAACCTCCCCAGCCTCCCCTGCACAGACACATTTCTCCCTGTTGGACATAGTTCTGCTCCCTAAGTCTCCTGGCCAGGAGCTACTCGGTGCCAGGGCCTCTGCTGGTGTCGAGAGAAGATGTACATCCCGCCCCTCTGACCAATCAGAGTCCTTCTCTGATGAAAGACACTGGGAGCAGGAAGCTGGCCTCTATTCCCTCTCGAGGTGCCAGAGGTGGGAAGGGGAGACGGGATGCAAAGAGACTCCAGGCCGTGGAACTTTTCATTTCGCCCTGTCCCTCTTCCCAAGTCTCTAGTGTGTTACCCAGTGGTCCTATTCTATTCTAGCCCATCCTGTTCCATTCACTCTCCCAGCTGCAGCTAGAGGGCTTTCTTGAGATCAGGAGACCCCCGTGAATGGTGCCACCACAGCACTAAAGTCTGTTCCTAGGACAGGTGGACAAGGAGAAAGTTGGCAGCAGCACTGAGGTAGGAGGGGACTGACTCAGGTGCCACGCTCCCGCCAGAGACCATGTGGCATGGCCAAAGTTTGCTAAGAATAAACAGGCATCCAACAAGGTAAACGGAAAAAAAGCCAACAGGGAAGCCGGTGTGCCACGGCCGGGGCAGCCGCAGCCAGAGGGAAGGTGTGTCCACAAAGAGAAGCGGCGCCATCCCCGGGCCATCTGAGGATGATGGGGAGGGAACTTCTGGAGAATTCTCAGCTTAGGGCTGAGGGCCTGGAGAAATGGGACAAGAGGAGGTGGGGTGGAGCAGATGCCCCTCCGTGCCAGCCACCGGTGAAAAGCAGTGGTGTGCAGCCTGGTGAAGCTGAAGGAACGTGGGGAGGCAGGTGCACTTTGTTCTGGATGCAAGCCTGGCTTTTCAGAGATGAGGTCTGTCTTGAGTGCTGGTTGTGGGTGGAAGGCTCCACTGCTCACACTGAATACCAAGGAGGGATGGGGTGTGGATGGTCTCATCTAGTTTGGGACTTGGCCTCAAGCTCCCCACAGTGGTTCTCATAACTCAAGCCCACAGCTGAGAAGGAGGGAGTGGATGCCCACGATGTGCAGGGTGTAAGAACACACAGTGACTTCTGTCAACTTGCACGACACCTGTGATCAGTTTTTTCTGACAATCACCACCCAGGGGGCATACTGCTATTCCCACCACTCAGATGGGAACACCGAGGTTAATGCTGTTCCTTGGAGTTCAGAGTCTAAGGGACTTTGTCCCTTGGCCACATCCCCTGTTGGCGCTGTGCCCATCCTTCAGCAGTTTTCCAGGCCAGGTGGCCATGGGCTTGGGCCGTGTCCTGCCCAGGCCTCTTTGGAGGGTTCTTGGTGACTCCCTTTCTTGTACAGAAACATGAGGCTGTGTCTGGTAGAGCTGGCCCTCCCAGTCTCCACTCTCATCTATGCAAATCCAATACCTCTCCAAGGTTTAAGGCAGACCCCATCCCCATCCCCAAGCCCCTCTTTAGCCCTTAATGTATTGGCTCTTTTCATTGTCTGCTCTCAGAATCCCTTGAAGGCTGACTTCTCCACCAGCACCCATGACAGGCATCATCCCCGAGGACATGCCCGGCTGCCTCCAGGCCTGCTTCCAATATGCCGCCAGGAAGAGGCTGAAAGTCTGTATTCCTCACACAGCTCAGTAACCCCGGGCACGTCTGTGCTCTCTGGGAGCACAGACAGAAGGAGGGTGGGACACTCCAGAACGCTAGCTCTCCTCTGCATTTATCTAAGATGGTTGCCCTTAGCATTACTCTGTGGGAGGCTTTCCTAGGACAGGGTGAAGCTCTGGACTCCTCACAGCTCCTCTGCACAGGGTTCCAGGGCCATCCATGTCTCCTCAAGCCTGTCACTGCTAAAACCCTTCTACCGACAAGCAGGCCCACCTTAGGTGGGCACCTCTCCTGCCTGTGCCTTGGTCTCTGCAACAGTCATAGCGGAGGTTGACTGATCCTTCCCAGAACCTCTGGGGAAACCCTTTCTCTGCAGAGGCTCTCCAGATGGAACCAGAGAACGTAGCACAGAAACTCCGGCCTAGGGGACACTTTGTCGTGACAAGCAGTCATCAGCCAGGCTGGTGGTGATAATATTTATCATGGCTGTCATATCAGATCCGTGCCATGCAGTCTCCATTTCTCCACGTCAATCTCTGTGAGGCTATTAAAATTCATTTAAGTTTTGGTTTTATGAGAAAGGGTTTTACTATGCAGACACAGTTGGTCTGGTGCTCACTATGTAGCCCAGGCTAGCCTTAAACTTGTAGCAATCTTCCTACCTCAGGATCCTGAATACTGGGATCATAGACATGTGCCAACATACCTGATTACAACCCATTTTATAGCCAAGGACACCGAGGAGCATGGAGATGATGTGACTCACACTGTCCCCTCTAGCAACTGGCCAAGGCAGATCTTGGAGCAGAGGTGGCCTTGGGCTCCTCCTGCTGCTTGGCCACCTCCCAGGATAGCCCAAGTGGCTGAAACAGACCGTTCTGGCTCCTTGTGCCCTCTGTGACTGCTCCGTACCCACTGGATTCCCGAGGTGTCAGGCCTCATTAGAGTAAGTGAGGCAGGCTAGTGTGGAGAGGCAGATGACAGGTATACAGTCTGACCGCGGCTCCCTTCAAATCATCAGCCTGTCTGGGGCGGGAACACGCCTGGAAGCCGGGCAGAGGCCCCCGGCTTGGCTGCACAGACTCATGCATATTAAAAACATCTTTGGCACGCCTTTTCCCTACTGCTCCTGCTCCCTAAAGTTTTCTCCTCTACCCTACAAAAGCAGACAGAGTTAGTTGGGTGTGTGGGCTCCCCAGCTTCAGAAAGGCCCCCAAGCAATGGCTACCCAGGAAATATGTTTGGCTGGCATCTGTGGAGACTACTGAGGCAGAGGACTGTGCCCTGGTGAGTCTGACCAGGACCAGTCTGACTTCAAGCTGCTATTGCTAGGGAAGGAGGCGTGTGTGTGTGTGTGTGTGTGTGTGTGTGTGTGTGTGTGGCCTCGGCCTGGAGCAATAAGAACTCTTGACATAGTGTGCATGTGGATCCCCCTTCATGTTTGAGGAAGTCCCCACCTCGTGCCCTAGCCTGGAGAGGGAAAAGATCCAGCCACTGAGAAGCTGAGGAAGCCGGGCCCTTTCTTCCTCCCAGAAGGCCTTGCAACCAGAAAGTAGGGATGTGGACAGAGCTGTACAATCTGATACCTGCCCAGGCTCGCATTCAGTGGAGGATCCAGCCCCATGGCTGAAGTGGCCATCATGTGTATTTGGCACACGACACTGGAAAAGACATGGTAGAGCCTCTCCAGGCATGTCTTAGAGGGTGGCTTCAGCTACTCTGTTTCTTCTGGTTCTGAAATCTTCTCACACTGTATCTCCTAGCATTCCTGAGGGCTCTGAGCTGCTACTGTGTGTGCATATGCGTGTGTGTGAGTGTGTGTATATGTGTGACTCCATATGCGTGTACTCGAGTGTGTATGTGTATGTGTGTGTCTTAGCCTGAGAACTTCAGCTAGAAAGCCTGGGATCACTTGAATTTCCAACAACCCTTGGTGTAACTTCACTTATTAGACACGCTTTGAAGATGAGGAAATGGAGGCACAGAGAGATTAAGTAGCAAGAAGTACAAGAAATAACAGGGCAAGGACTCAAACCCAGGTCTGTGGAGTTCAAGCCTTTGCTCCCAAGCAGGGTGATAAAGAGCTTCTAGAAGGATGACTGACAGCTCCAAAGATGCCCATGTGCCAATCCCCAGAATCTGTGACCATGTTCCTTCCTGTGACACAGGGGACTTTGCAGACAGAGTCAGTTGAAAGGTCTTGAGATGAGGAGGTGGCTTTGGTGGTACAGGGGACCTGCTGTGATCACAGTGTCCTTGTAGGAGAAAAAACAAAAACAGAATCAAAACAGTATGAGGATGGGTCGGGGTGGTTAGAGGATGCAGCCAGCTGGCTTTGAGGGTGCAGGGTGGGGCCAGGAGCTGAGGAGTGCAGGCTGCCTCTAGAAGCTGACAAAGGCAAAGATTCCTTTATTCCTGGAGCCTCCAGAGGAAGTGACCTTGACTTTAGCCCAGCGTCTGATATCCTGTTGCTTTGGACCACTTTCCTTTGAGTAACTGTGATCTGGCCCCATTCCATGCATCCTGTTCTGTGGAAACAGCATCTTTTGGGGCATGTCGATGGCCTTCGCGTGTGTTCTCTCATGCCTGGAATGCCAAAGCCTTGAACAGACTCCTATTCATCCTTCAAAACTGTGCTGGCGAAAGGCAGCATGGAATCCTGGGATGGACACAAGGATGGGAGAACATGAGGAAGATGAATGGAGCAGGTGGGTGAATGAACAGTGTCAAACCATGTTGATTTCTGAGTGACAAACACCGCACCGTGACATGAGATTCTAATGTCGAAGGAAGTGGGGGAGGGGAGGAGCCCGTGCACACTCCCAGCACCGTCTCTGTGACTTTCCACAGAGTTAAAATCATTCTACCTGGGTGTGTCAGTACACTCACACAATCCCAGCATGCAGGAAGCTGAAGCAGGATGGAGATTCCCAAAGTAACAGGATATTTATTTTTATTTATTTTCACACTGTCTCTTTATTTAAAGTCACACTGTCTCGGGCAGGTACCCCCCGCACTGTGCCCCGGTATTGCCTGGTTCTTTCCCTTGGGTGATTTTTTGTTAAAAGCAATGACAGTCCCTCCTATTAGGCCCGGGACACCTGCGGTTCCTAACCTGTCCCTCACATATCACCCCATGACTATCCCATGCCGTCGTCACCACAGCCCAGCAGGCAAGTCCGGTCCTTATCACTCGTGTGTGATACCCCGAGTCACAGAAAGTCAAGTACTTTGACAAAAGTCACAAGGCAGAGAGGGTGGGACCAGGACTTGAGCAGCTTCGCCCATTTGGACCCACAATTTCTGTTGAACTCTGCCCCGGGCAGCCGTGTGGCTTGGGGACCGAGCTGACTTCTGGCATCAATCATGCTCCCATCCTAGCTGTGTGACTCTGGACAAGCTACTCACCATCTCTGAACTCACTTCTCTGTTCCGTGA
Organism: Peromyscus melanophrys; assembly: GCA_902168415.1. NCBI lineage: Eukaryota > Metazoa > Chordata > Mammalia > Rodentia > Cricetidae > Peromyscus > Peromyscus melanophrys. The sequence goes on along the minus strand of CABHPR010140003.1, from coordinate 12,770 downwards.
AACAAAGAACAGGAACCCCTAGGAACCGTCTCTGTGGCAAAACAACCAAGGCCATGGACGTCATGGCAACCAGGGGGCTGAAGGTGGCAAACGGAAACCACAGTGAAGACAGAAGGAGCAAGGTGACATGGTGCTTGCTGACTGATAGAACAGTCCAGGGGGAAAGGGGTCTAACAGTTTCTGGAAGATTCTGTCAACAATAAACCGGATGACAGGGACAGAAAAACGGGCGTAGCTGGTCAGAGACCAGCAGTTGAAGCCAGAGCAGAGAGAAAGAATGGGGTAGAAAAGCTGTCCCTATCCTGGCCTGACAAAGACCCTACAGCTCTGAACGTTCAGGGGGTCTCCTCCACTGCCACGGGCCTGTAGGAGAGGCATCCAGCCAGGCCCTGGCGCCCCTTCGTCCTTGGGCCTCTAGAGCCTGCTCCTCAATCAAAAGCATGCTCTGGTCCCCACCCTAGCAAGAAGCTTTTGTTTAGCAGGGGGAGGGAGAGCCAGAGAGGAGCGCCGGGTGCCACATGCTCCTGCCCCCCCCCCCCGCCCCTCCGCCCCTCCGCCCCCAGCATGCCTGCCGTAACCCAGGTGGGCTGCGGAAGCCCTCGCCACCCACCAAGCGAGGCTCCAGAGGCCTGGCACGAGAGCCTGGCACCACCAGGAGAGGTGGCGGCTGTCAGCACCAGGAGAGCAACATTCCAAGACTCAAGAATAGCCCAACCACAAGACAAGGAGGCCCTCCCTGTCGGGAGCTTCTTCCTCCCCCTGGAGCGTCAGGGACACATGTTGGGAGGCCTGCGGTTTCCTGAAACTGCTAGGAGCAAGGCCAGTTTCCAGGTAGACCCCATTTCCTGTGTCTGTCAGGCCTCAAGCCCTCGCTGGGCCCGGCTGGGTGGGGAAGAGCTGATTCATGTTGTTGGGGACAAGTAACCAAGTGATGTCAGTCACAAGAAAGGACTATCCATGCTACCACCCATCAGAAGAGGTTCCGAGCTTTTATTGTTTGTATGAGACCTCGGGCTGTATAAAAGTGTTGACTGAGCCTGAATCCCATTGTGAAGGCCAGGAAACACACAGAGACTTCAGAGTTACCCTGGTCACACAGCACCAGGCTGTTCAGTTGTTAAATAACACAGAGTGCTCTGTGTCAGGCCCCGTTGTCCTGGGATTGGGTTGTGGCATGGCAGACAAAGGGAGCCCCTTGTTCTCATCTTTCTAAATGATGGCAAGAAACGGGAAGAACAACAATGGACAGCAAAGAAGGACAGTCGTCCCCTGCAGCAAAGTGAGTGACAGGAAGACAGTTTGGACAGCAGCTGCCTTGATCAGCCATCAGCGAGCAACATGGGCACCAGAGGGAACTGGTGGCTGGTAGTGGTGGGTCGTGGAGACACGGAGTCTTCAAAATCTGGGAAGGCACTCTGCAGTTGCTTTTAAGTGGACAGAAGCTACCTGAGTGTGGTAAGTAGAGGCAGAGTATGAACTGGTATCTCCTTCCAGCAGCAGTGGGTAGTGAGGTATGGAGGATGAGGATGTGTCAGGCTCTACCAGAGAAGAGTCTGGCTCCCGGGAGGACTGGGGAACAGTGGGCAGGATTCTGGGAGGTGAGGTCACAAGGGATCTTAAGGGGATAGATAAAGAGGAGAGTAAAGAACTAGGCATAGGCAAGAGTGACAAATACGGATGTTATCACTCGTGTGGCTGTCCTAAGGGTGGACACAGAGTCGTCCCAGAGCCTGAGAATGTCCTCAGAGGAAGGAGAGAGGAAGAGTGGACAGATGGACTGGAAGGACACATGCTGGTCCCTCAGCACAGTTCGGTACAGTCCATGGCATGGAGAACTAGGGGAGGGGACAGTTACAGACAGACTGCCAGAACAGAGAAGTGAGAGCGCTGACGGAGACAGAAAGGCAGGCATCCGTGTCCTCCCCACAGCTCCCCTGGAGCTGTTCATTTACCACACAGCACCACCCCATAAACAGGTACAGCTTGAAAACACACCAAGAACGTGGCAAAGGAGATGTCAAGACAGCTCAGCAGGTAAGAGCACCTGCTGCCGAGCGCAATGTTGGCACCCTGGGACACAAAGGATGGAAGGGAAAATCAACTCCCACAAGTGTTTGGTTTTGTGGTTGTTGTTGGTGGTGGTGGGTTTTGTTTGGTGTTTTCGTTTTGGGTTTTTTTCTGGCTTCCACATGCACACTGTGACAGACACTAAATAAATATAATTTAAAAAATTTAAGTGGCCAGTAATGGGCTGTGGAGATGGTTCAGTGGGTAAAAGCCATGTGTGAGTCTGAAGACCTTAGTTCATTCTCCACAACCCACACAAAAAGCCAGATGTGGCAGGGTACTTCTGTAATCCTAGCCCTCCCACAGTGAGCTGCGAGGCAGAGACAAGAGAGTCACCTGGAATCTCAGGGGCCAACTAACCTGGAAAACACAGCATGGAAGAAACGCATCAACAAGGCGGGAGGAGAGAATCAACTCCCAAAAGTTGCCCTCTGACCTTTGCACATGCCCTGTGGCTTGTACGAGAGAGAGAGAGAGAGAGAGAGAGAGAGAGAGAGAGAGAGAGAGATTTGTAAAACATAGTTAAGGACAAAGACAAAACCCAAAATATAAAAACATGAAGTGAGTGCTCTATTTTAGGTCTACAGTGTTCATCCTTCCCACAATCCCTGCTTCCTTCTCTCCTTCCTCCCGCCTCCTTTTCCCTTCCCCCTCCTCTTTCTTTGGTACTGGGATTGAAGCCCAGGGCTTTATACATCTTAGGCAAGCACTTTACCATGGATCTACATTCTCAACCCCCTTTTTACTCTTTATTTTGAGATAAGGTCTCACTAAACTGCCCAAGATGACCTAGAACTTGTGACCTGCCTGCTCCAGCATCACTAGTGTCTGAGATTATAAGCCAGGCTAGATCTACTTATTCCTTGATAATTATTTTTTTCAGCAGTTGAGTGATACTGAAAAAGTGTGAGCACCAGCTCTTCGAGTACACAATCTCTGCTCTTCAATGTGTATTTCCATTTCATACCTGTCATGGTTAATCTCCACCGTCAACCTGATGACACATGGAATTATTTGGATTACATTCCCCTGAGCACCCTGTAAGGAATTATCTTGATTAGATTCACGAAATGGGAAGACCTGCCCACTGTTGGGGGAAACATTCCCTATGCTAGGATCATGATATATATATATGAGAGCTGAACAGCAACATTCATCTCTCTGCTTCCTGACTGTGGTTGCAAGGTGGCCATCTGCCCCAAGATCCTGCTGCCTCAACTTCCCTGCAATATCAGGTTCTAACCTCGAATGGTGAGCCACAATAAACTGAAAGTTGTTTCCATCAGGGAATTTTATCACAGCAACAGAAGAGTAACTGAAACAACGCCCACATCAAATGATGGGTTTGGTGAGTCCTACTTGGAAACTACAGTGTTGCTTCTTGTCACATGGAGAGTGTTCCCTGCCTTGATGTCATATTTAAGTTGCTTTCATGGGAGGACAAGATAGAAGAATGCTAAAGGCATTCTTGCATTTCTGGTCGTGACTCGGGAGGCTTTGCTTTTCTCCTGTCACATGGGAAACCTTACATTAACTGCCTAGGGAGGAAGCCCAGGAACAAATGTCCTGGGACTCACCATGGCCTTTCTAAAAGTTTCCCAACCTGGTACCTCAGCATGAGGGAGGCCCTGCGGACATGACCTTGGTCCTACACCCTCATTTCCTCCGAGCTTCTTCTTTTGTCTGTCTTGGGTTTAAGATTCTGGGTTAAGTTCCCCTGTAATGATAGATCCTGTCACTCAAAAACAGTTTTAGACTCCCAGTGGCGCCACAGGCTCCGCCATTGTCTTTGAAGATGCTACACTGGTGCTGAGCCATTCAGTTGCCTGAGGTTCTTTCAGAGCTGCTGAGTCCCCGGCCCTGCCCACAGCCCTACCTCCTTGAACTTGTTGAAACATGCAGTTTTCATGAACTCCAGGCAGTGTACAAGAAACTCCAGAAGTGAGAGTTTTGAGTGAATGAGGATTAGAATTCTGATACATTTTACATGGATCTGAATAGCAACACAGCATGTGAAGTTCAAGACTTACTGATGTGGTTTGTGATAACGTCACCAGGTTGATGTTCATTGCTTCATGAACTCCACAAAGTAAAACTGCATTAAAATCAAAATAGTTGAAAGGAATTGAATGGAGTTGGAGCAGGTGGGAGGTTGCTGACATCTACTAAAGGCAGAGCTGGTCTGTGGGGTGGGATGGGAGTTGAGGTCAATATGGAGCCCCCTTCATCAGAAAGCTGGACCAAGGTGTGTGTCTGGTGTGGGGAGCTGCTGTATGTGGGAGATGGTGTGGTGAGTGAGAGCCCACAGGAATGCAACAGCTCTTGTTTCGTCTGCATCTTGAATGTCCCCAAAGGCCATGTGTTGAAGGCTTGTCACCAGTCTGGTCTATATAGTGAATTCCAAGCCATCCGTAACTACACAGTGAGAGCCTGTCCCAAAATGATGATGATGATGATGATGATGATGATGATGATGGTGATGATGATAAAACAAAAGATGTCCTTTAATAACTGATTTGTTTAAACTGGATCAATTCGGCTGCTGTGTCTCTCAAGTCTTTAAATTTCAAGATATTCTCACCTAACTTAAAAATTATGTGTTTATGTGTCTGTCTGTCTGTTTGTATCTGTGTGTGCCCATGCCATAGCGTGCTTATGGAGGTCAGAGGACAACTTATGAGAGTCAGTTCTCTCCTTCCACCATGTGGGGCTCAGGGACCAAACTTGGGTGGTGAGATGTGGCCGAAAGCACCTTTCCTCAATGAGCTCCGTCACCAACCCCCCTCCTTCATACCCCTGGGCTGTAGTCTGAACATTTGTGCCCACTCCACCAGGTGATGGCATTAGACGTGGGGTACTAGGGAGCCCAGGTCACAAAGTCTGTGATTTGGGCAATGAGAACATATCTTTGTAACAGGAGCCCTCAGAGAGACATCACACTCCTGCCACAGTGCCGGGACAGTGGGGACAGCTATCTAGGACCCTGGATGCGGCCCTCACCCTAAGCCAAGTCATCCTGGGCCTGTATCTTGGCTTTTAGACTCCAGAAATCTGAGCAGTGAGTCCCTGCCATCCCTAAGCCACCCAGGCTTCAGTCAGCAGAACGGATGGAGACCACAGGCCTGTGGCTGGCCATTGGGAGGCAGCGCCCTCACTTCTGCAAATAGTTTCTTCCTCCTGGAGTCACCTAGTATTTCCCTCAAAACTTGTATTTCCTGCCAACTTGAAGCTAACTTTCAAGACTTGGTTTGACATTGACATTTCTTGGTGAGAACCATTCATAGATGTTCTGGGCCCTTCCTATTTATCATATCACGATGTTTTTTTTTTTTATTTTAAATCAAGGTGATAGATCGAATAAAAGAAGAAAACCTAGCCCCGTTTCGGGGGAGAAGAGCCTGGACAGATTCCAGCTGGTCTGGAAATTATTATCTCATTGTTGAACTTCCAGGAATCCCACAGTCAGGGACCCATTTGGGTAAATATGTCCTTGTTTATAAAAGGCCACTATTTCTTAGGTTGCTAGGACTCCAGCAGCTAGTTACACCTCAGTGTGAATATCAGACTGAAATGAGTACATCTAAGGAAGGGACCCTTAGCAAGCTAGCTGCCCCACAGTACAGGAAACGAAGGCTGTGACCAGTGCTTGTGTGTCAGTGGGCTAGACCAGACCACATGGTGGGAGTCAGGAAGCAAGAGTGGGCACATACGTGAGTCAAGTGAGATGCCAGGAACCTGGCAGCCAAGAATGGAAGCTTGGCCATAGAGATTGACTGTTAGGTATAAAATGCTGCCCCAGGACCAGACCTGGGTGACCTCAAGCCACCCCCTTGCCCTTTCACCAAGATACCACACACACATCTCATCCCTCTGTGGTCCCCACTTCACCCTTCTTACCTCCTGCCTGGAGGCTTTCCATCCTCACAAGTGACAGTCAAGTTTATTATTTTTTTTATTTTTTATTTTTTTGGTTTTCCGAGACAGGGTTCCTCTGTGTAGCTTTGCACCTTTCCTGGGACTCACTTGGTACCCCAGGCTGGCCTCGAACTCACAGAGATCCACCTGGCTCTGCCTCCCGAGTGCTGGGATTAAAGGCGTGCGCCACCACTGCCCGGCGACAGTCCAGTTTAACATTCTCTGGAACACCCTCTCTGATGCTCCCGTGGGGAAAGCCGTCTTCCTCATTAACCCCTTCCTTTACTTGAACTGGCCAATGATCTCTGACAACAAATGCCAAGAAGTCAGTTTATAGAGCAGAGTGTGGAAGCTCAAGGCTTATAATGCTACATTTGGGCTGCTGAGGAAGAAAGACTGATGTAAGTTCAAGGCCAGTCTGAGCTACACAGTAAGTTAAGAGTCTAGCCAGGGCTGCAGAGTATGTTTGGGGCCACCTTTGACTACACAGGGAATTTAAGGCCAGCCTGGGCTACACAGTGAGTCTTAGGAATGAAGGAAAGAAGGAATGTAGGTGGGTCGGCTATAGTGGTGCACGTAAGGCAAGCTGATTATTTCGAAGAACTAGAGAATTCAGGCCTGCAGTAGGTCACTGGCCTTTTGTCTCTCATCTTTCCATCTCCCGCAGGCTGGCTCAGCTCACCCTGCCATGCCTCGGATGGAGTGCCTCTGCAGGGGGATACAGTCAGGAAAGGGGACATTGCTAGCTGCAGTCATGTGCCAATCCTTATTCTGTGGTCCCCACAAGCACCCACCACCATCCCAGACCAGCCACTGACACCAGAAAGAGTGGGACTTACTGGGCCAGCAAGGGCCCTGGAACAGCTTGATGGGCCAGACAAAGGACTTTACCCATGGCACATGGCCAGTGATGTCACTGGAAGAAGGAAGGCAGGAACGGATGTATGCCACAGTCAGAACTTTCTGCTTGTGTTTCTCTTTGCTGGAGTCTATATGCAGCTCACACACCACACTTGAACTACCAGGGACAGGGAATGGGCCTTCTTAACATCTGCAGCTGCGCACCTGGGCACAAGGTCTGACCTATGTTCTTCAACAAGTGTCTCTAGAGCTGTCTTCCCTGACACTGGCCTTCTAAATTATTCCTGGTGGGAGAGGGGAAACAGAAGAGGAACCATGTTCTTCATGTGGGTCCCTAGGAGCCTCCAGGCCTTCCCAAGGGCCCTCTAGGGACAATGAGTCAGCAGGGCCCTTGCTGTCCCATTCCACTTTAATCTGCTTTACATGAGTTGAGGTTTCCTGCAGAACATGCTCCTTAGAAATAGTTTTGTGGCTCCTGAAAAGTGTGAATACACCTTGCCAAGATAAAGCACTATCCATCCTCCCTGTCTCCTTCGAGCTGTTCCTCCTTCAAGAGTTCTGTGGTTGGATAAGCTGAGGATACTTGGAACTCTCCAGCATTTTACTATTGACAAAGGATATATGTTAGCCAGGCTTAGTGGCCACACCAGATATCCTAGCACTTAGGAGACTGAGGCAGAAGGATGAAAATTTCACCAGCCCTAGTTGCATAGTGAGACCCTTTCTCAAGCACGCGCGCACTGGGAAGTCCTCAGCAGAGACCATCTTGGATTGAATTCACCAATTTCTCAGATGATTGCAACATAAAACCTTTAGTTGGTAAGTACCAATTAGCATCCTAAAGAAGCAGTGGTCCATAGAACCCAAGCTGTGTCTTCCTGTGGTTGAGTACCCATGAGAAGTGGTTGAAAGAACTGAGACTTTGGCGGCTAGAGAAGGGCCAAGCCTGTGGTCTCCAGGTATGTGGAAGGCTGTCATCACAAGAGGCAGTAGCCTTGTGCAATGGGTCCTACGGTGAAGCCTGCTGTCAACACCCGAGCTCTCAGTGTGGGTGGACTCAGTGGGCTTTCCTTCCTATCACTGTAGCTACAGAGTCAAAACTACTAAAAGGCCCTTGCCTGTGCCGCCTCTGCCATGGAATTCTGATCTCTGAAATTTCATAAGGACGCTGAGGTACAGAGAAAATGACAAAGACACGGGGCAGATTTAGCTCAGAACCCTGAGTGCTCAAAGCTATCTTAGGCTTCATTATTAAGATCCCACCCATGGTGAGCAGCCACAGAAGACACCCGAGCAGTCAGGGAGACATGAGATGCAGACTGGACCAGACACAGGTCACAGGACAGGATATGGAAGTCAGCAAACAGACATCTGTGCTTCTCAAAGAAGCCAGGCTGCAGGGCCACTCTGTACCTTCCAAGCTGTTCAAGTTAGTATTTTGCAACACATAATAAAACTGTAGTGATAGTTTGGTACTGGCAAGGTAGCCTAGATGGTAAAGGAGCTTGCCACCATACCTGACAAATGGAGTTCCATCCTTAGGACCCACGTGGTGAGAGGAGAGAACTGACTCCTGAAAGTTGTCCTCTGACTTCCACATGTATACCATGGTATCCCCCAACACAATAAATAATAATAAATAAAAATGTAAACACACACAGTGGCAATGTCCAATTGGGGCATTAATTTCTAAGTGCCTCCTCTCATTGTCCCCACTTCTCTCTTCATACTGGGTAATGAGTCCACAGACCTCAGCTTGTACTGTCCTGGTTTATTTCTTAGACATATTTTTATGTCTAGAAGGAAAGCAGAGTGATGTTTCTCCCCAGGATTCGAGAAAGGTGGTTACTATTTTCTATTTTTACCTGTATTTCAACTTTGCCACTCTGGACATCTTTCTGGAGTCATAGGGAGAGTGTCGAGCATCATGGGATGGGATTGGAGCCCACTTTCTAAGGGTCTGGTTCACAGTTTCTGCTGGTGGGTGAGAAGCTGGAGAAGATAGCCAAGACACTGTCTGATTTCCTGAACAGACTCCTGGTTGTCTTTGTCAGGCCAGCATGCATCCGCTGCTTCCTGCAGGAAGAGTTGGGATCGGTAGAGTGGCAGAGTTTTTCTAAGTCTGGAACACTATTCTCTGTTCCAGCCTACATTCCCGAATTCGCTCGTCACCTCTGGGTACTTAACCCTCTGGTATCCTTCCCTGGGCCAAGGCAGCCTCGAACCCAGGCATGCATGTCACCTGGAAAGCACAGCCCACCAGGGTAGTGCCACACCACCGGACTTCACTTCAGCACATCTTTCCCTGAGCTGAGGCCCCAGAGGAACATCTTGCGACTCAGCTCCCGCCAAGGCCTGGGGCACTGTCTGCTGGCTCCAGGCTGGTCTCCAGGGAATGTTCCCAGGGCCCTCCACCCTGCGTGACCGCCAGCTGGAGAAGTGGGTGAGAATGGAGGTGGAGGCTGGGAGTGCTTGTGGTTGGTATGGGGAAGGGCCAGAGCTTCCTCGCCTTTCCTGAGACTGCCCCCACCCCCATGTCCCCAGAGGGGCTCAGCTTTGGCCTCGTTTCCTAAGGAGAAGAAAGGGATGAGTTTGCAGACGCCAGGGATGGGGAAGGAAGAATGCACACTCCCGCTGGGATGGCAATGCCTCTGTGTCTGCGGTCCCAAAGTGACTGGATACCTTGGTCCAGGAGCCCTTGACAGACAAAACCGCTGCTAACCCTAGCCCCAAGGGAGAGGGTGGGGCAACTTCAGGTAACTGTGGTCTCTCTGGGCCTCCCCAGGGTCTGTCAGCTCAAAGACTGGAATCTAGACTGTGCCGGTTTTACACCAGGCGAGTGAACAGATGTATTATTCCTCGTTAACAAATGGGGTAAGTTAGGCTCAGAACAATGAAGGGACTGGAATGCCCATCACTGAGCTGCGAGGGGTAGAGCCCAGACTGCAGGCAGGCAGACTGACAGGAAGTCAAGTCACATCTCCTCAGGGGTAAAATGGATGAAGCAGACTGATCTGCAAACACCTCTCAGAGAGCCTCTCCCAGACCAGGACCGACATCAGGCATGTGCTCTGGGCTTCTTCCTGCCCTCCTGCCCAGAAGGTGAAGAAGATGAAGGAAGCCTGGAGTGGGCAGCTGTTTGAGATCGAGCTGGCTGCTCACGAAGCAGGGTGGGGATCCTTGGAAGCTGTCTGGGTGGGTAGAAGGCCTCGAATGGCCAACCCACCCTCCCACATGGGCAAGTTGGACCCCAGATAATGGGATTATATCGCTAGCAATCCAAGGAGTCCGCTTAACGATCAAAGGAATTTACTTGGGGGTTAACTCACAAGACAGAATAAAGAAATTCATCACAGGATCCTGGAAGGGTGAAGCATGGTCCAACGCTGTTCTTGGTCCATCCCAGCATCCAAAACCACGAGGTAGCGAAAAGAGAGAGCCGCCTGCGTGCATCCCAGGTCTTAAAGATCCCCCCCACCCCTGAGTGGCCACACTCCAGGGTCAAGTACCTCAAGGTCATAGGCAGGTGTAACAGATACCTGCTACCTCACCAGGGGCGGTGCTTCAGGGCATGGCTCAAACAGGTACCCACTACAGAAACCAGATGTTGTCAGCTATTCTTTGCAATTACTTAGGACTCTTTCATCCCAGAATGCTTAGCAACTTCCAATGGGGATTCTGGGAAAACAAAAATATTCAAAAGTGGATTGGCACGATGGTTCAAAAAGTAACAAAGCAGCTGGGTGGTAGTGGTACACGCCTTTAATCCCAGCACTCAGGAGGCAGAGGCAGGTGGATCTCTGTGGGTTCGAGGCCAGCCTGGTCTACAGAGCGAGTTCCAGGACAGGCACCAAAGCTACACAGAGAAACCCTGTCTCGAAAAACAACAACAACAACAAAAGCCTGACAACCTGAGTTTGATCCCTAGGACACCCATAGCGGAAGGAGAGAACCAACTATTACAGGTTATCTTTTGACCTCTTCACAAGCACTGTGGCACATGTGTGGCCTCCAAATACATGCACAAATAAATGTAAATGAAAACACAACCTTTCAGGCCTCCCAAATAAATGCCCACTGAAATTCCCTGCAAGGACTTCAAGTTGTCTTTGGCCCTGCGTCATGACACTGCTGCTGGCTGACCGCCTTGAGCTAGGCTCCCACTGAGCTGTCCTTCCCCCTTGGCTGTACGACCCTGCAAAGTCACTAGCCCCTCTCCAAACCCCAGGAACCAACGAAGTGAACTAGAAAGTGCCAGGGGGCTGGCCAATTGGGCCATCCATCAGAGCAAGTGACAAGCACAGCCCTGTGAATGCCTCTCTGAAGGGGACCAGTAAGTCTGAATAGACCCCGGTGACCCTGGCGTGTGAGGAGCCCCTGCGTATAGGACATCTCTGAATGTGACAGTGTCGTTTGTCTCTGCTTCCCATTCACTCCCTGCCCAAGCTGGCTGTGCCAAAGGAAAGCAGTGATGGAGGGCCTGGCCTGTATGGAGTGAGAGCCATAGCAACTGCAGGGAGGCTTCAGTGGCAGGCAACTCAGCGGAGCTGACATCTTGGGCTGGGACTTCTGTTCGAGGCTGGGCCAGACTATGGGGGCTAGGAAGATGAGTCCGTGGCAGAAGTACTTGCTATGCAAGCCTGAGGACCAGGGCACTGATCCTTAGAATCCATGCAAAAGCTGGGTGTGTCCTGGTGCTGTAGCCCCATCACTGGGAGTGTCGGGTCACAGACAGACAGATCCCTGTGGCTCACTGTCCAGCCAGTCCCAGTAAAATGGTGAGAAACTTGCCTCAGAAGACAAGGAGGAGTGGGATAGAGGATGAAACCCAACATTGACATCTCGTCTCCATAAGTGCCCTTCCAAATAAAAAATAATCTAAAAAATTAAAAGTTGGGCTTGTAGTTCTCTCCTGCTGTCATAAACCCACACATTTAATATTTCACTCATATGTATGGAGTTGGACCAAATTTTACAGGCCAAGGGTATAGTCTGCACCCAAGTCTGCCCTCACTCCGGACCATAGATAAATTCAGCTCTCTGGGAATCCTCATCACATTCAATAATCACTGGGAAGACTTGCAGGGCACTTTGAGTCCAGTTTTATTACAATGGAAGGCATTGGAGCATTGCCCTGGTGACGCTTCCTTCCTCCTTAGGAACGGTCACCCTCTGACACAAGCATGTGACAGTGCTCAGCAGAGCATCTATGTCTAGAGATTCGACACAGCTTCATGACTTAGGTATGATGGAAGAGTCGTGGCCATGAGGCTGAACTTGACCTCTAGATCCTTCACTCCCCAGGACTGGGCTAGCATTGGGCAGCTTCCTGGTGTAGACAAGATCCACCCTGAACCACCTAGTCCAGCCAGGGACACTGTGAGTCACTTGTTAGCATGGTCTGTGGAGTATTGTCTGAGAGCTGAATAACAGGAATGCACCTATCTCCAGGAGAACTCTAAGAGCTGGAGGTTACTTCCCAGGAGCTAGATGCGAAGGCTAGAGCTTCATACTACTCCACGCCACAGCGCAAACACTCCTGGCATCCGTACACAAAAAGGCCTCTCTTTCTGGTGAATGGTGGTGAGTGCAGAGACTCAGGGCTACACAAAGTCCTGAGAGTAAGTGACAACTAAGAGCTCAGCCTGCAACAAGACACCTATGCCACCCCCTGTCAGTTCAGGGGACATTGTAGAAGAGGGGCTGAAAAGTAAGACCTGGAAGAGACAGAGAAGGGCTGCAAAATGCAATCTTCCTCTTACAACCGGATCATACCTCATGGCTCCTCCCTTGCCTTCCTTGATCTCTATTCACAGCATTCTCAGTCAGTAAAACTCATTCATTCCTTTGTTCACTTGTTAGTTGCCTGGAGTATAAGCTCTGGGGCAAAGGCTCATCTGATGTTTTGAGACCCAGTAACTCTGTGT
>CABHPR010140002.1:0-10295 GCA_902168415.1 Peromyscus melanophrys | reverse complement strand
CAGAGGCATTTGGCCTGGAGAAGCATTTTGGCCTGGTTAAGCTTTCAGGCTTCTAGCAGCAGTTCAGCTGAGACCCATTCTGGATGAGGACTCAGAGGCCTCCAGTCTGAGGAAACAAGACCAGCTGAGGATCCGGCGAGGTGAGATAGCTGTGGCTTATTCTGTCTCTCTGACCTTCCAGTGTTCACCCCAATAACTGGCTCAGGTTTGATTTTGTTAATAAGAACTTTTAAGATTTCTGCTACACTTGTGCCAAGTTTTTACCTTACCCTGAAATGTATCCCCCTTCCAGTTGACTCTTTCAGTACTCTCCCCCTCCATCCCCCCCACCCCAACCCGATGTCTCATCTTTCCATCCCCACCCACCCCACAGTCCACTCATAATATCTCTGAGAGCTTTTCTAAGAGATGATGTAATTTCTGTGCAGGGCAACAGATCTGTAATAGACTTTTAACATATCAGTGAGATGCTACATAACCTTCAATATAAAGTCTATGGCTCTATCACAGAACACTCCATTTTTATATTTCCATATTAGAGAACTTTATCTAATAGTAATATTTGACAATTAAAATTCATTCTTTACACAGCAACATCAACTAAAGCAAGGCAAATTATTTCTTGGGCCAGGACTCTCAGCTAAGAATTATTTCTACATTAGATTCTCTGAAACAGAAAATCAATCTTGGAACTACCAAGAGCAAGAGTTGTCACTAACAGACAGGCACCAGAAGCCAAAGTTGAAATATTGGTTAAAAAAAAAATCTTCATTATTATTTCATCTGTTAATTCATACATTCACTCAATGTGTAGCCAATGCAAGACCAATGTGTGTCCAGTGCAGAGAAGATGTCAAGGTCCCAAAGAGAAATCAGAGGTAGACTTCATTTAAAAATTACTGTGATTGATGCAGAATTTAAAAAAATGAGGACAGTTATATTAGAACTCTGCATAAAATCACAGAGAAGAGACTATTTTAACTGAATTTATCAGACCTCATCAATTTACATGTTTCCAATATAGTTCTAGAAAACAGTGGCAGAAAAGAAACGGCTGTTCCTTGTATCAGCAAGGAAGCACTGAACATAGACACAAGAGCACAGTAGGGAGATGGAGCAAAAATTCACCTTCCCTGACCAAAAATGAAGTTGGAAATCAGGAGACTCTCAGGTTCCAGATTAAGCAGTTTTGATTTGTTTGGGGAGAAATAGAGATTATTTAGGGGTTTTTGAGCAAGAGCCATTACTCAGTCAAAGCTGAGTGACAGTACAGGAACATTTCTCTAATATACTTCAGTAAAAGGCAAGATTAACTTCACATTTGCCTTACAAATTAATATTTCAATGGTAAATGCCAAACCTTCAAATTCCCCTAGATCTGTGGCTTCAGACTTTTACATTCTAGAAATTCCATAAAGGAAACACAATCTAGAACAATATTCTACAAGTGCATGTACAAGCACTTGTTCATGCCTGTGTAGATTCCCAAATACATTTCTTTGGATATCTTTTAGTTATACCAAAGATTATCTATTACATCATGGAACAAGCTAGAATAATACAATTACAAAATTACATTAAGTTTATTTACATATTAGAGCTGGAGATCTCAGTGGCTTAGAGCACTTGTTGCTACATCAGAAGACCTGGGTTCAGTTACCATCACCCACCTGGTGGAATACAGCCATCTCTAATACAGTTCTAGGAAGTCCAATGCCCTCTTCTGATCTCAGTGGGCACTAGACACCCATGTGGTTTACTTACATAAACGCATGCACACATTCACACATGTACAAATAAATAAGTATGCTTTTAAATGTGCATAACATTATTTACATGATTACATAGATGTTATCACATTACATTAATATGTTTCCATCTTCTCTGCACATGGCATTTTGCAGTGTTGTGTGTGTGTCTCTTTATGAATGAAGTGAGTACACATTTCATTTAGAATAATTTCCTTTACATATAAAATAACCCAAACATCTCTTTGACATCTTATATTCTGATTATGACTTAAGTAGAAGAAAGAAAGAGAAATTATAATTTTAAAAGAAATGAAGAGAAATTATAACTCAAAATATTATTTTTAATTTTACATATGTGAAAACCACTTTACTTGGAGTCAGAGTATTTTCATCCTCTTCTGCTAATGGGATTCTAAAGTCACTAAAGCTAAAGGTATCCCTCAGATGTGCAACTTAAGAATATGCCAGACAGCATGGCATTGTTTTATGAAAAGACACTGGAAATTAAAGCACCCTGGATCTAAGCACTCACTCAATGCTTCCAAGAGGGCCATGCATTGCATTTCCCATCACTAAGAAAAACTTATAAGCAGTGACACTTCAGTAAAGCCACATGTGTAGAAATGGGCAAACTGGCCTATGTCATTGCTCAGGAACAAAAAAAACGCAACTGTCACTAGCAACCTGACCTACTCAGGTGATCAATACAAGACGAGAAGGGCCTTGAAGAACCAGTGAAGAGTCAGTATGCACTAACATGAAACTGAAATCTCCATGCGCAGTCAGAACCCAGATTCCAATTCTTACAGGAGGAACACACAACTCATCAAAGAGAATTTTCACTTGAAGAGTTTTTCTTAGAACTCTTAAAAACTCTTGAATTCCTTCAGCAGGTAAACTTTTTAACTGAAAGGAAACTTCATCTTTAAATGGAGCTTCTGCTACACATGCTGATGCCATGTCTGCTGTTCTTTACAGATGAAAATGTGGCTGAATCCTGGAGAAGAAAAGACATAAAGGTTCTAGAGCAAGTCTGGACTTTGGAGCTGCTGGCTGCCTTGGAACTGCTGTTCACTCTCCCAAGGGAACATGGAAGGACCTAAAGCAGAAGATTTGATTGGTTACTCATGGCAGAAACATTAATCCAATGAATTTCACCTCCCTGTAAATAAAAGCAAAAGTGTTTAAATGTACTTCAAGTTGTCATTTGATTGTTTATTCAAATAAGGGGAAAGGGTTTGCATAGAAATAACAAGAAGTTAATCAGCCAGGCTCCTCCTGTTAGCTGAAAAGATTTCATCATAGAATCAACTTAGTTTTATTGACTTGACCTCCCTGCTTGTTGGAAGACTGTATTCAAATTTTCAATTACAAAATTTGATTGAGCCATTAATTCTAGTTTTCTAACTATTTTGATTAACACATTAGTTAATACACAGTTATGATGGATGTAATTTGCATATTGTCCCTTTTATGGTGGATAATCTACTTGCTTGAACCTATTTTTAGTGCCTACTTCTATATTTATTCTGATTCATATTTACCTTATAGTCTCTTACAACACGTTTGTTTAATATTTAAAAACCAGTCCTGCAGAAGGGCTGATTTTTTAAAAACTCCTAATTATTAAATTAAGGATATAGTCACTAATTTGAAATTATTCTACATAAGAATGCATACACATCATGCTTGTTTCACAGTTTGTGTTAATTGTGTTTCTCAGCTTTTATTTGTGGGTTTTGGGATGGGTTGAATTTTCTTTGAATTATTTCAATGTTGCACATGTGTCACACATTAAAGTTGATTGTTTTTAATGTATTTATCTTTCTGTTTATTTGATCCCATGTCTAATGAGCTTTTCAATCTTAATGATTCTTTATTCTGTTAGAAGTTAATATGTAGTATCTCATCGTTCTAGTGAAATGTTTATTTCACTCATTTTTTTCCAACTCTAGAATTTCTGTTTTTAAGAATGTCTCCGTATGAGAGTTCATAATTCAATGATTCTGTTACATAGATTCCTTTGGCTCTTTAGTGTAGATTTTATGACCTAAAATGAAAGCCATGGGGGAAGGCAACCATTATTTTTAGCTGAAATTGCCAAGTACAGCACCTGTTTAAAGAGTCCTTAGCATCATCTGGAAAAGGAGGTATGAAAAATGATTCATGTATCTATCCCTTTAACTCCCCATAAGACTTAGATTCTTTGAATTAACACTTTTGCGTCTGTGCTTTCTTTACCCCACACTTCTATCAGTCATCTATTCTTTCCCTTAGGTTAAATTCAGAGAATTTTGATGACTTATTTCCAATAAATTTCCCAGTAAAACTATTTGATGGGGAAATAGTAAAGCAAGTTCCTTATGCTGTTTTCTGAAGGCCTGTTCTAGTGCATGTCTTTTAAGGATTTGAATTTGCACGACGTTCCATGAAATGACTATGCTAAGCATTTTACTGAGGCTTGTGTAGAGGACTCACTGAAGTAGGTTTTAGGAGATTAAACGAAAGGTATGTTTGTATTGCACTGTAGAGTAATTTGAACTAACACTGGGAATTTGGAAATTTTCACATGAATAAAGAAAGCTGTGCAGTTGCATGAGAGACTGCTGTGGTGGCTAATCTTGTGAACTTCGTTGGGTTGATAAATATCTGGGATATTAGTGAAGTACAGCTTTGCCTCTACCTGTGAGGGGCTTGCCAAATGAAAGGAACTAATGGGGTACGAACATCTCTGTGAGTAAGGGGCAAGCCTGGATGGAGTAAAGGGGATAGGGAAGAGAGCTGCTTCTGTAAGCATCCTCTCCCTTTATCTCTAAGCCACTGTGAAGCAAGCTGCACTGTTACATCACAGAGACTTTGCACAGGGCAGTGAAACCTCCAAAACTTGGGCCAAAAGAAGACTTCTTTTCATAAGGTCTCTGTCTACAACGTGAAGGTTTAACATAGTTATGGAAAATTAGTTAAAACCAAATCTCTGTTGGTAAAATCTATTGGGAAGTAAAAAGTTTTCTGTTTTCCTGGTAAATCCTTTCAAAAGAGGAAAATTATTAATACTGAGTAAACTGGAAAGTCATGCTGATAAAAAATATTGTTATCATTCTGCACTAAACAAAACTAAACAAAAAAATTGAAATTCACAAGAAAACACACACATGCACACAAAGAGAAACCAACACAAATACACAACAAACATAAAACAAATAATCAAAGCAATTTTGAACAAGAAGATTAATTAATTACTTGGACTATATTGGAGTATACTAGAGCACCCAATAATAAACCCAAATATCTATATCTAATTGATTTCTGAAAAAGGAACCATAATGTTCAGGGATGATTATTTTATATCTTTTTTACTGTGTATGTCTTTAAGTCTCTCTCTGCATATGTGTATATATGTATGAGTGACTGTGGAGGCCAAGAGAAGGTATCACACTCCCTAGAGCTGGGTTTACAGGTGTCTGTGAGCTGCCTGAGGTGGGTGGATACTGAACTCCCATCCTCTGAAAGGGCAGCTAGCTTTCCTATTGACTGAGCCATCTCTCCAGGCCTTGAAAAGTGTTTTAATAAGTGATACTGGGAAAACCTGCATTTCTACATTGAGAAGAATTTATTTGGAGCCCTGTCTCTAAACCATTACAATATGGATTAAAAGCTTACAGATAAGATCAAAATTCCAAAACTACTAGAAATAAATATGGAGAAATGCTTTTGATCATTTTTCTGAACAAATAATTGTTGTATAAGACCCCACATGCACATAAACAATAACTGAGACTTCATGGAACTGAGCATTTTCACAGCAAAGGAAGCAGACCAAAAGGAGTAAAAAATATGACATACAGAATGGGAGAAAATATTTGCTAACTGATCATTCAACAAAGGTATAATTCCCAGAACATGTAAGGAATGCAAGGAATGCAAAAGGAAAGATTAAATAACACATTTTTTAAAAGAGCCAAAAAGCTGAATAGATATTTGTCAAAGAGAGGCATACACATGTTAAGCAGAGAAATGAAAAAAGTTCAGTTGTATTAATCATTAGGGAAATGCAAATAAAAATCCCAATAAGATATCCCCTCACCCAGTGATAATGGCTGTTAACACAAAGTCAAAATCTAACAAACACAGGAGACAAGGTAGAAAAGAAAGTCTCTTGCACAGTTAGTGAACATTCAGGGTACAGTCAATGTGTGTCCTCAGAGAAACTAAACTAAAACAGAGTGACAAGAGCATCCTCTGACCCCATCATGAGTACAAAAAAATTAAAATTAATGTGCTGCAAATGTAGCTGCAGTCCTGTACTTACTGAAGTATTTTTCACAATAGGCAGGATGGGGAATGGGCCTTAATATTCATTAATCAATGAATGGACAAGAAAATGTAGTACATAAACACAATGGGGTATTTATCTACTTTAAAAGCATAAAATTATGTCATTTGTTATGATATGGATGAGCCTGGAGAACATGATAGCAAGTAAAATATAAGGCACAGAATGACAAATATCACATGTTCTCACTTGTAGACAAATTTCTAAGTGGTCTTATTAAATAAAAAACAAGGAGCCAAGTATAGGGATGAAAGCCTTAGAGATCATGGAAGTAGGAATAGCCACCAGCTAACTTTACCTCACCACCCGCAGCTTACAAAGTGAGTTACTTCCTGAATACCTGCACTTTTATTGCCATGCACTTTTATTGCCATGCTATTCTGCCCTCTTATTGGCTCTTAGCCCAGCTACCTCACTTCCTTGTCACTGCCTGTCTGTACAGACCTCCAGGTCTCTATGGTTGATACTGGGATTAAAGGCTTGTGTCACCACGCTTGGCTCTGTTCCCTAGTATGGCCTTGAACACACAGAGACCCTGCATGATAAGTGATCAGATTAAGGGCATGTGCTGCCACTGCCTGACTTCTATGTTTACTTAAAATGGCTTACTTCCTCTGATCTCCAGGTAAACTTTATTTAACATACAAATAAAATATCACCACATTTCCCCTTTTTTGTCTAATAAAAATAAAAAAATTAAAAAGTTATAACTAATATAAAAAATTATATACAATAAGTACAATAACTTTATAGAATATATACAAGCAATAAATACATCAGCAATGTCCAGTCCATTTGCATTTGACAAATTCAGAGAAAATATTCCATTATCTATCCTTTTTGGTGAGTCCAAAATGTACCTAATTCA
This sequence comes from Peromyscus melanophrys, assembly GCA_902168415.1. Classification (NCBI taxonomy): domain Eukaryota; kingdom Metazoa; phylum Chordata; class Mammalia; order Rodentia; family Cricetidae; genus Peromyscus; species Peromyscus melanophrys. Next base: position 3,343 of record CABHPR010140002.1, on the reverse strand, counting down.
CTTTCTATCCTAAGTTGTATTACCAACACTCACTAATAAGTTAACGATCAAATTTTTATTTTGTGGCATTAAAGCAGAATACTGGTATACCAGAGCTTGGGCAAATAAAAGGGAGAGGAGCTTAGTAAAGGGTGAATGTTGCTGTTTGGGAAAAGAAAAACTTTTGATATTGAATCATTAAACAACAGTGTGAGAATGAATGGCAATAGATGTATTTATTTAGCACTTGGAAAAATTGGAAAAATTATTAAAATAATGTATATGTTAAATATTCAGAATGGTCCACTCTTCAGTATAAATTAAACAAAAGATACGTTGTACCTACAGTACAAGGCAATCAAAAGTATTTAAAAACTCATAATCTGGTACACATTATAGGCAATTATATCAGCAAATCATGAGGACAGAAAGACTTCTGAACTCATGTCACATGCAAATAGGTGCAATCTACTACATTCATGTCCTCAAAAATAACAATAATGTTTTAGAACTCTTTGTGACTTATAAAACACACATATTCGCCAGTGATTGAGTTGACAGTCTGTGCTAGCAAGTTCAGCATTAGCCAAAGAATAAAATAAGTTTTTAGTACGTTCATGACAAAAAGTAAATTTGCTGTTTAAAGCCAAGCAGAGCTATAACCTGCTTCTCCCTCCCCCAGATACTTGAGACCTGGGAAATACTTCTTTTGTGTTGACCTTCCACCATAATGGTTCTGTGTCCTTGGAAAAAACATTTTTTTTAAAGTCAGGGGCCAAAACTTGATTTTTTTTTTTCAGAATGATGTCATCTCGTATTTATGGAGAAAGAAATCACAAGTTTCCTAAAGAAATACTCAAAGAAAAGGGGAAGGGACATGGGTTTCTGCTTCCCTTTGTAAACCAAGAAAAATCTATTTCTCCCCTTTTGTTCCTTGCAGTGAAACAGCATTTGGCTAAAATGTGAAAGGTTTTCACATTTGCTTATTATTTCTTGATCTTGGGAAAATGGTTACAAAAAATAAATTTCCTTTACAATGAATAACTCACAAAAATGATTCTGTACTTGACAATAGCTTCTTTGGTTTGCCCTATTGCTGACTTTTTCTTACCCAAACCAGGGCACACCGTGGAAGGAGACTGAAGAATGTGATGTGAATTCATGTTCTACATTTTGGACAGCAATCTTCACTATATCCCACAAACCATGGCTTGTACTTTAACCACAAAAGAAATTACTTCTAATCTGTATATATGAGGGCTGCTGATTTTGTTGTTGTTGTTGTTAATCTTGTATCTCAGCATTTCACTGGAATTACTTATCAGCTGTAGGAGTTTCACAGTGAAATTTTTCAGGACACTTATGTATACTACCATACCACCTGTAAATAAAGATACATTGACTTCTTTCTTTCCAATTTGTATTCCCTTGATCTCCTTCAGTTGTCTTATTGCTCTAGCTAAGACTTCAAGTATTATATTGATAAATATGGAGAGATTGGACAACCTTGTCTTGTTCCTGAGTTTAGTGGACTTGTTTTGAGTTTCTCTCCATTTAATCTGATGTTGGCTATAGGCTTGCTGTAAATTGCCTTTATTATCTATAGTTATGTTTCTTGTATCTCTAATCTCTCTAGGACATTTGTCATGAAGGCATGTAGATTTTTGTCAAAGGCCTTTTTTTTTGCATGGAATGAGATGATCATGTGGGTATTTTTCCTTTCATTTTTTATATGGTAGATTACACTTAACTATTTTTGAAGGTTGAAACATCTCTGAATTTCTGGGATGAAGTCTACTTGATTATGGTGGATGACCTGTTTTATGTGTGCTTAGATTCTGTTTGCAAGTATTTTATTAAAAAATTTTCTTCATGCTCATTAGGGAAAGTAATTCTCTTTCTTTGTTGAATCTTTATGTGGTTTGGGTATCAACTACAAATGGACTGAGAAAGAAATCAGGGAAACAACAACTTCTACAATGGCCTCAAATAATATAAAATATGATGAGGTAATTATAATCAACCAAGTGAAAGACATATATGATAAAAACTTTAAGTCTTTGAAGAAAGAAATTGAAGAATGTATCAGAATATGGAAAGATATCCCATGCTCATAGATCAATAGGGTTAACAGAGTAAAAATGGCCATCTTACCCAAAGCAATCTAAATATTCAATGCAATTCCCAACAAAATTCGTTCAGACCTTAAAAAAACAATTCATAACTTCATATGAAAAAAATTAGGATGGTTAAAAACAGTCCTGAATAATGAAAGAACTGCTGAATGTATCACCATCCATGATTTCAAGTTGTTCTACAGAGTTATATTAATAAAAAACAACATGATATTGGCAAAAAAGTCAAACACATTGATCAATGGAATCAAATCTAAGACCTGGATGTAAACCCACATACCTATGGACACCTGATTTTTTGGTAAAGAAGCCAGAGATATGCACTAGAAAAAAGACAGTATCTTCAACAGAGGGTGTTGGTCAAACTGGAAGTCTGTATGTGGAGGGATGCAAATAGATCCATGTTTATCACCTTTCACAAAAATCAAATCCAAGTGGATCAGAGACCTCAACATAGAACCAAATTACACTGAACCTGATAGAAGACAAGTGGGGGAATAGCCTTGAACACATTCGTACAAGAGATGACTTCCTGAACAGAACACCAATGGTGCAGGCACTAAGATAAAAAATTAAAATATGGGACCTGATGAAATTGAAAAGCTTCTATAAGGCAAAAGACACTGTCAATTGTATAAAACAGCAGCCTACAGAATGGGAAAATATTTTTAGCAAGTCCAAATCCAATAGAGGATCCAAAATATATAAAGAACTCAAGAAACTAGATCTAAAAGAGCTAGTGCTTATGCGGAGGCTTCACCCCTGCATGCTAGTCACTTTGGCATGAGAAAGTGCTCTGCGGCCTATGGAAAGAGAAAACTGGACACCAACCCAGCCACAAAATCTTTAACCAAAATCTGTCCTGCCTGCAAGATGTGCAGGGGGAGTGGTGGCTCAGAACTTGCGGTAGTGGCCAACTAATGTCTGATTTAACTTGAGTCTCACTTCATAAGAGAAAATCCATGCCCAACACTGCTTCGATGTCCAAGAACAGAGACTGGATAGCTCAGAGATCTAGGGTAGAACCAGACACAACTGGTCTAAAACAAAGAATGGATGAAATGATTCCTAATGATATTCTGCCAGACTCATAGTTTGATGCCTTTTCTAGTTGTCATCAGAGAGGTTTCCTGTGGAAGTAGATAGGAGCAAGTGCTGAGACTCACAGCCAGATATTATGTGGAGAGAGAATCTCCATCAGCTCCCCCTTCCTATCCCCCCTCCTACTC
>CABHPR010140001.1:29100-40229 GCA_902168415.1 Peromyscus melanophrys | reverse complement strand
AGGAAGGAAGGAAGGAAGGAAGGAAGGAAGGAAGGAAGGAAGGAAGGAAATAACACCAAGTCCAATTTATGTTATCGATACTCATTAGAGCATGGTCAAACTCCCAGTGACCAGTCGCTTAAAGATAACTGAGTACTTTGCCGCCCTACTGCCAGAAGCTTTCAACTGTGAAGAGCTGTATTTCAGCATCTTTATCACCGTTTTAAAGGATTCTCTTCTATGGCTTCCTGTCTAGACTGTTTTTTTGTTTTTGTTTTTGTTTTTTTTTTTTGATGGGGGAGTAGTTGTCACAGACGCCTTTAAAGTCTCTCAGTAACTGAAAATGAACGTAGAGCTACTTTTTGGTGGTATTATGAAGGACACATGGATTTTGTAATCAAGAACAGTCAAGGTTTAGCTTTGCAGAGGTTTGGAAATCTGAAAATCTCTTCTGTTAAAGTGCTGTTTTTATATATATTGCTTTATATTTATTTATTGGTTTTATATATATATATATAATTTTTTCTTCTCTCATATATTACATCCCAACCACAGTTTCCCCTCTCTCTACTCTTTCAAGTCCTTCACACCTCTCCTCTTTCCCAGATCCACTCCTCCTCCATTTCCCCTCAGAAAAGACAAGGTCTTCCAGGGATATCAACTTAACACCGCATAACAAGTTACAATAAGACTAGGCACATACTCTCATGTCAAAGCTGGATGAGACCACCCAGTAGTAGGAAAAGAGTCCTAGGAGTAGACAAAAGAGTTAGAGATACCCCCATTCCCACTGTTAGGAATCCCACAGGATCACCAAGCAATACAACCATAACATAAATGCAGAGGACATAGCACAGTCCCATGTAGGCTCCCTGATTGCCACTTCAGTCTCTCTGAGCCACTATGAGTTTTTGTGGTTCCGTCTAATCCTCTGCCTCCTACAATCCTCCTCTCCCTTTTCTTAAATATTTCCTGATCTCTGTGTAATGTTTAACTGTGCACATCTTGCATGCAGGACAAATTACAGGTTTTGTGGCTGGGTTTATGTCCCCGTCCCACCACTGCAAGCCTTGCCTGGTTACAGAAGATGAACAGTACAGGATCTGTATCCCCATTAGTAGTAGTCTTCACTAGGGTCATCCTTATAGAATCCAGAGAACTTCCATTCGACTAGCTTTACATATAGTTCCGCAAATGCCCACCCCCCACTTTTGGTTATTTATTCCAGTACTCTCTTCCTTCTCTCCTCTATCCCTTCTCTTCCCATCCCCACCTGTACCCAGTCCACCTGCATAATCTAGTCAACTTCTCCTTCCTGGGGAGATCCATGAGTCACATCATCCTTTGAGCCCTCCTTGTTACTTAGTCTCTCTGGCTCTGTGGATTGTAGAAGGATTATCCTATACTTAACAGCTAATATCCACTTACAAGTGAGTACATACCATGTTTTTCTCTCTGGTCTGGGTTACCTTACTCAAGATGATCTTTTCTAGTTCCATCCATTTGCCAGCAAATTTCATAATATCATTGTTTTTAACAGCTAATTAATACTTGATTGTGTAAGTACCACATTTTCTTTATTCATTTTTTTGGTTGAGGGATATGTATGTTGTTTCTAGTTTTTGGATATTATGATTAAAGCTGCTATTAACATAGTTGAGCAAGTGTCCTTTTGGTAGGATGGAGCATTCATTGTATATATGCCCAAGAGTGGTATAGCTGGATCATGAGCTAGATGGATTCCCAATTTTCTGAGGAACCTCTGTATTGATTTCCATAGTGGCTGTACAAGTTTGTGCTCTCACCAGCCATGGAGGAGTGTCAAAGTGTTTTAATAAGAGACACTGTGTCCAGAAAGAGAACTGCAGAAAGTACGGTGTCAATTCAGCTAAATTTAGTTAGAGTTAAAGTATCAATTCACCAAGCATGTGCAATAAATTAATAAGATTTCTCCTAAATTTTAAATATGTTTAGCTGTAACTCTACATTCACAAACACACAATCTATATTAAAGGATTACTCATGTTTCCAGAATGGCAGAGCTTAGCTCTGGAAGGTGAAAGAATGAGTTAATGTCCAATAACGAGGTAAATTGGGGTGAGGGAAGATAGTCTGCCTAATGAACTGTGATTCTATTCTTGATGAGGAGAAATAAAGGAAAAACAGTTTCTTGATTTTTGCTGAGATATGTCAAAAATCCAATTCAGCTTATTTCTTTAAGATAAATCTTAGCTAAACCAAAGTGTAGTTTTTCCTTCCCATTTGTTACTCATTATGAACCAGAAAACTACCGATGGAGACTTTTGTTATAAGAGCAATGCAAATCATCAGTGCAGAGCTCTTCTGGTACCATTGCTTTGTTTTGCGAAAGTTTATGTGAGTATACCATGCACAGTGCAAAAAATTGCAAACAGAGCAATTAAAATGGTGTTCCAGACATAGAGAGAAATGTTCCTATTTCACATGTAAATGTACAAAGTTTTTTTTGAAAGATATCCATCAAATGAATAAACAACATTGAACTATCCAGGAGAATACACTAGTCTATTCTAAATAGCACATGACTACTCTTAAGATTGAACTTGTCAAAGATGAGCAATACTATCTGTGCAGTAGCTGGAGAGAATGCAGTTATTTATTATTGACACAGTTCCAAGTATTTTCTATAATCACACATTTCCAAACACCCTGACTTAATCTGTCTAATATTTATCTTTATCACTTTGCCCATTTGTGTAATTTCTTAAAGAAGCATCTACCACTATTTTTCTTATATCATTTAAATGGCAATGCAGTGATTCTTAAAATAGAATTTTCAAAAGTTGTTTTTTATTATTAACATCTTTTAATTAATTTTTGAGGATGAGCTTCTGCATTGTTTACTGATTTAGGTTTTAGTGGCCAGAACAGAGCTCACAAACATGAGCAAAATTAAGTGCTCAAAAATTAAAAGAGTCTTCTGGACATGGCACCACCATTGCACTCATGAACTTACTTGAACAAGACCTACATATGATTGGGCATGTCAACAATTTATCATAGCATGGAGAGGGCTACGAGGCCCCACTACTCCCAATATATATATATTAAAGGTATGTTGACTTCAAAATTTGGATCTAAGGATATGTTGCTTTGGAAAGGAGGCTCTGTTTTTGTTTCCACAGGAAGCAAGAGGTTATGGATTTGTCCCAGATTAAGATACCCCAGGTTTGACCAACCAAGATCCCCGGAAAGGTCTCCAAAGATACCATGGCCCAGATCATCCTACATCCAAAATGAACTTCAAGGCAACTTGCTCAGTGAATACAGCATCAGAAACTACTCCAGTCAGGACTTGACCATAATCCTAAAATTTTCTTTATGTCCCTATAAGATTACCAGCACCCTCTATCAGCAGGAAGTAGCCTAGTAAACTATACCCACATTCCCAAAAAATGGATTATAGATGTTTGTCTTTGTTTAGGTTGTTGGTTACAAATTGTTATTGGTCATAGTCAATCTCTTTCTAAAAGAAGAAAGGAGGATATGATATAGAAGTATAGGATATAGATATGATAGGATGAAATGGTAGATTATTGAATTTACTTGTAAAGAGCAACAACTTGTTTGAAATGTTTTACAGTGCTATGTATTTTAGTTTATTGATACAAATTTAAAGATAATTTATTTCTACTCTTGTTTAAAGTATTTTGTTTGTGTAACTCATTTGAAATTGTAGTGTATTGTTAAGAAATGCAGATTAATAATTAGACATATATGATAATCAAACTTATAGTCATGTTAGTTAAGTTTTCTAGGTATATGTAGATATAATTCAATTAGGTAGGTGATCTTCAAACACTTCAAAGACATACAGAATATGACATTTAAAATGTTTTAAAAACTTAGACTTTATGGACAATGAGACACGTCTCCACATTTGGGTAAGAAACTGTTCTTGCCTGGACTGCTTGACAAAATGTTGTATTGACTGGAAATGCAGGACCCATAGAAAGGTGACTTTGCAAGGTGAGATGGTCTTTCAGGTTCCTGCTTTGCAGAGGAAACTGCCAGACATTGTACAGGACACAGACAAAAGTGAGTGAGAGACTCTAGGTCTGTGGGCTGAAGATGGATGCCCCAATATTATAGAGGAATTTTGGATGACTGTCCAGGCAGGCAGCTGTCTCCATCATTCTAGATTTTTGGAAGTTGCTTACAATGTACTTTGTAACATGAATCTTAAAAGGTCTTATTAAATAAAAAACTCAGAGCCAAATATAGGGGTGAAAGCCTTAGAGATCAGGGAAATAGTGAGAGCCACCAACCAACCTTACCTTACCAGCTCTGCAACTTCCAAAATGCCACAACTTCCTGTCTACCCAGGCTTTTATTGCCTTGCTGTTCTGTCCTCTCATTGGCTCTTAGCCCAGCTACCTCACTTTCTTGTCACTGCCTGACTGTACAGACCTCCGGGTCTCTATGGTTGGTACTGGGATTAAAGGCATGTGTCACCATGCTTGGCTCTGTTCACACACAGAGAACCTGCCTGCCAAGTGATCCGATTAAGGGCATGTGCTACCACAGCCTGACTCTTGTGTTTACTTAAAACAGCTGCTATTTCATCTGTTCTCTAGGCAAACTTTATTTATTAAAGCACAAATAAAATATTGCCACATTTCAGTACAAGTAAAATATCACCACAGTACTTTCTGTTTACTTAGGTAATATTGTATCCTTCTGAGGTCTTTGATGTAGTTGAAGACTAGTTATAAGTTTCCTTATTTATGATAAAAGATATGTTAGATATAAAACCTTAGACTCACAAATACAGGATAAATAGAATATTTTCTTTGAATTTGCCAAATATAAAGACTAGATATTATAACTGTAATTCTTGCTTGATAACTGTTTTGTTATATAGAATTTTACTATGTTAAAGTTAAAACCTTCCATTTGAAAAAAGAAAAGCAGAAGTGCTGTGGATATCACTCTGTATGCTGTAAATATCTGTTGCTCTTATTGGTTGACAAATTAAAAGCTGATTGGCCACTAGTCAGGCAGGAAATATAGGCAGAATAAGCAGTCAAGGAGAATTCTGGGAAGAGGAAGGCTGAGTGAGGAGACACCAGCCCGCTGTCCCAGGATCAGCATGTAATGGCACACAGGAAAAGACATGGAAAACGTGGTGACATATAGATTAACAAAAATGAGCTGAGTTTAAGTGGAAGGGCTAGTCAGTGGAAAGCCTGAGCTAATGGCCAAGCAGTTGTTTTGTTTGTTTGTTTGTATGTTTTTTGTTTTTTTGAGACAGGGTTTTCCTGTGTAGTTTTGGTGCCTGTTCTGGATTTTGATTTGTAGACCAGGCTGGCCTCAAACTCACAGAGATCCACCTGGCTCTGCCTCCCGAGTGCTGGGAGTGAAGGCGTGTGCAGCACCACCCAGACACTGAGCGGTTTTAATTAATATAAGCCTCTGTTTGTTTACTTAGGTCTAAGCAGCTGCAGACTGGGCAGGACACAGGAAAACTTTCAGCTACAACTAACACTCATATACATGTATGAAACTGTCAAAGGACAAAAGTAAGTAAACAAAAGTATATGTTCTGATTTAATGTCCAGTGGATAAAAGTAATTTTAAGAATATATGATGCTGTACTTGTGATCAATAAAGTACAATTTTGAATTTTATTATCAGTTTTATTTACTATATGCTTTTATTGATGATAATAGATAATTAATATTAGGTTTAAAAAAGCCCAGAGGCCAAAGATAGATAAGTTAAGAAAAGCTGGCTAACAACAAGCCAGACTGTGCCCAGGTGTTTGTAATTAAGAATGAGCCTCCTTGTGTGATTTATCTGGAGGCTGGGAGCTGGGTGACACCCCCCGCCCCTGCTGTGGTGATATTTTATCTGTGTGCCCCAATAAAGTTTATCTGAGGATCAGAGGAAAAAGCCAGCTACTATATTAAACATAGAAGTCAGGCAATGGTAGCACATGCCTTTAAGCCTATCACTAGGGAGGCAGGGATCTGTCTGGATCTCTGTAAGTTCAAGACCACACTGGGAACAGAGCCAGGCATGGTGGTACATGCCTTAAATTCCAATACTAGTTAACCATAAAGGTCTGGAGGTCTGTACAGACAGATAGGAAGTGACAGAGTTGGGCAGGCAGAAGAAGTGATGTAGCTGGGTGGAGAGAAGAAATGAGTCAGCAGAACAGAAAGGAATATAAGACGTGAGGACCAGGAACTAGGAGCTTTTTAGCAGCAGTTCAGCTGAGATCCATTAGGGTGAGGACTCAGAGGCTTTCAGTCTGAGGAAACAAGATCAAGGAAGGAGTTGGCAAGGTGAAGTTGGCTGTGGTTGTTCTGTTCTCTGACCTTTCAGATTTCACCCCAACACCTGGGTCCAGGTTTTTTTTTTTTTTTTTTTTTTTTTTGTTTTTCGAGACAGGGTTTCTCTGTGTAGCTTTGCGCCTTTCCTGGAGCTCACTTGGTAGCCCAGGCTGGCCTCGAACTCACAAAGATCCGCCTGGCTCTGCCTCCCGAGTGCTGGGATTAAAGGCGTGCGCCACCACCGCCCGGCCCCAGGTTTTATTTTTTATTAATAAGACTGTTTAGCAATTCGTGTTACACCACCCCCCCAAAAAAAAGAGGAAGAACGAACAACAACCACCACCATGTCACAGAATGATTTCAAGGGTCTACCAACATAAATCTTTAGAAGACTTTGTTAACTTTCACGTTATGTGGTGGTGAGTGTACAGTCGTATATTTAACTCTGAGTTGTACCTGTCTGACCTTACATCTGCAGCATCTTCCGGTGGTCCCACCCTTTCCATTTCTCCAATGGCATCTGCAGAGTAAAGCCTGATACAGCCCATTATGGTTTTAGTCTTAGCCCATTATAATTTTTTCCTTAGCTTTGTGGCAGAAGGCTTGAAACAGTATTTGCCTGATCATCTGGCACTGCAGAAGATAAAGTTTCCCAGTGTTTAAAACCTGTTTGAAATTCTTCCAGTGAAGTATGGAGTGCATCACCAATTTTCCTTGTTATTAGTAATTCTGATATAGCCCTGAAAAGTAGGTGAAAGCATATCTTGTTGGCATTGACTGTGTGCCAGAGGACCTGTGCTTTGCCTATGGCCCCTTAATGGTGTTCTCAGAATCCATTCTAGAGCAGTACTCCCTGACCCTGGCAAGCAAATAATGCTAAGCATGGCAGGGGCCATTTGCTGCTCTGATCTTCTTCAGGTTTGCTGAATTCTAATAAAGTATTGAGTTTATTATGGGGTTGTGAACCTTCAGATAATTTTTTATTCTGTTGATAATTTATCTAACATGATTGTACATGCTAGATTTCAAAAGATTTTACAATAAACACAGAGGTAGTAAAGAAACTGGGCATGTACATCAGGTTCTTCTAGGCACAGCATATGGCAAATTTTACAAGTTTGATTTATTATACATTTTCCAGTGAGACAATGTATGTATTGAGTTCTTTGTAGTGTGCCTTAGAGACTTAGGAAATGTGCTCCATGTTTGAACCGACAAGCTCTACCTTTAAATCTGGGTTTGTACCCTTCATGATGCTGCATTCTTACCATGGGTTTTTTGGTTTGGTCGACCATTATAGAGATGTTTGACATTTAGAGGAAAATGTCAAAAGGAAAATCATTGAGTATATGAGAACAATAAAAAACAAAACGAAACAAAACAAAACAAAAACAACAAAAATAAAAAAAAAAACAAGGAAAGTCTTGTTGCCTCAGTTTCTTCAAAACAAGGAATTGTTCTTGTAGTGTGTTTTATGCTCCTCCTGGGTGTAATGGATAGGAACGAGTACTTCAGATTACTCACTATTGCTAGATGTTGGTATTCAATTAAATGTTTAAACTACCTTCTATATGCCTTTATGGAAAAACGTATTTTTGCCACATGAGGCTTGTCCTTGGGATTGTATACAGCTTGAAGTTTCTGTTCCATAATCTACCAAACAATAAGATTAAATGATTCCCTTTTAGATAAAACAAAGAAATGAAACTTTTGTTCTTTTGCTGAAGATTATTGTGTTGGTGTATTATCAATATCTTTTCCCACTGGTTTCAACATGTCTGTATGATATGAGGCTGAACTGCACTGTATCTCTTCCATAATAAACAGGTAATTACCAAAGAGATGAATAATAAAAGGATGCAAGCATGTGACAGGAACACAATTGATACTTTTTTTTTTCTCTTTGAAAAGGTAATTTGTTTTCTTTTTTGTAACTTTAGATGTGTGTATTTATGTTTCTTTTCAAGTAGAAAACAGAATAAGCAACTTCTTTGTTCAGAGAGAAAAAATAGGTAAAAATAACCAAGGTTTGTCACTCTTGACTTTCTGAACATATGAAACACATAAATACATAAAAGTAATTTTTCTAAACTCTATTAAGTTTGCAAGGTTGGCAGGATTCTGCTATTTAAGTAAGAAAAGTGACAGTTTTTAAGCTATTATTAAAGTTGTATACACCCAATTATATTTTCCATGATCATGTAGAACCTGTCATTGTGAGTACATAGCATTGTGTATGTCTGAGTTACAATGTCAACATTAAATCAGATGTACTCAGAAGTGCAACAACAATAACTAAATAGCCTGCATTTAGAAGAAAGAAAGACCAACTCTGGATGAGTCATCCCTGGGAAACATATCTTTAGCAAAACCTTTTCATCAAGAATATGAAAATAAGCTACAATCTTGGCAGTAGTTATAGATTAACCATCCTTCAGGTACCACATTCAGAATAATGTAAATTGAATTTTGGAACTATAAAACTTCATCAGGAGACGTATATGAGTGCACTATATGAAACTGTGTAGACGCATAGACAACTATTGCATGAGATCACCCATCTGAGCATTTGAAATAAATTTATTTCATAGAATCATAGAGTAGATAATGTCAAGAGAAAGAAGTCTTCGTTATATAGGAGCAAGAAGTTCCAGTGTCCTGTTGCATGCCAGGGGCATATAGGAGATGATGGGCATTTCAAAAGGCTAGAATAATAAGTTTTAAGTTTTCACAATAAAGAAATTAAAAATGAGGTGGCAGATATATGTAACCCTATTTAAGCATTACACAATCTATACATGTATTGAGACATTATATGAGAGAACACCATCAATATGTTTGATTAGTATCTGTCCTTTCTATGACATTTAAAAAACACATTATAGCCAGGCAGTGGTGGCGCACGCCTTTAATCCCAGCACTCGGGAGGCAGAGCCAGGTGGATCTTTGTGAGCTCGAGGCCAGCCTGGTCTACAGAGTGAGATCCAGGAAAGGCACAAAGCTACACAGAGAAACCCTGTCTCGAAAAAAGCCAAAAAACAAAAACAAAAAAAAAAACAAACAAAAAAAAACCCACATTTTAAAATTTCTTGTACCATCAGTCTGGTGTGCTTTCTGTTGCTCCATTACTATGAAGGTGTAGAACTGGACAAGTAGATAATTAAGGAGCATCCTTAAGTACTTAATAGTGTAAATCCATTTGCTGTGGCTTGCCCTAATTTGGCTACTTATGGAGACATGGAGAACCTTCCTCAGACACAAAGGTTTTTCTCTTCCTTAAGTTCTTTTACTTACTTATGAAAGAACTAATCATATATGTATCAATGTACTAGACTAAGTTATTCATAAAGGTTATTAAAAAGTAATCTTGCCATACCAGCATATTTATGTGAGCTACTGAGCTCAAATACACCCATGGTAATGCCATGAACAAATATTGAGTGTCATCCCAGAAAAATAAAAATAGAACCCTAGTAAGCACTATATTAAAAATAAGTAAATGTATATCAAGTCTATTAGAGTACATAAAATACTATTAGCTCATTGCATTTCTCCAACAGGTTTATCACAGGATGCACAACTGATGGAATGTTTAGCTTTTCACATCTACTGTAGACTGAATTTTCCCCCTTCCCATTCTAATGGTGTAGTTTAACTTGTAACACAACACTATTTGGAGATAGCACATATAAGGAGATAAAATGATCATATCAGTCATACATCAGTTCTTAATCTCATGGAGCCATATCCTTGTAAGAAGAAACATCCAAGATCTGACAAGAGGATCACAGAGAATTGTCAGATGAGGACACAGCAGCCAGATATAGGCGAAGCCATGAGACATCCTTAAAAATATCCCTGAACGATGTGTGAACTTAGACCTTCCATCATCCAAAACTGTGAAAACATGGTTATTTATGTTTTTCATTATCTAGTACTTTATTACGTAAGCTCTACAGACTAAAATATCAATTGCTGAACTTCATGAACTAATCAGAATTGTGTGTGTGTGTGTGTGTGTGTGTGTGTGTGTGTGTGTGTGTGTGTGTGAAGCACAGCACAAATATAAACAGAGCTAGCTTGTGAGGGAAGGAAGACTGTTTAGTCACATTTACTCTGAGAACACGTGACACAAAAACACTGCCAGACTAGAACTTTGCAGCAATGTCACGACTGTCAATATATTTTTAAACATACTTCAGGTACAAATCCTTCTAGGCAACTATTGGTTCACTTTTGGACAGGTAGCACTCTTGTCTGTAACCCTTGTACTCAAGTATTATTTTTGCAAAATACTACTAATTTAGTGTCTAAAACCTTCTCCTTGTCAAACCTTCCTTGAATACTTCCATAGTATACTGGAGTACACTTACCAGTGCAATGCCATTTTATTTATAGATACAGTTTTTATTACTTAAAGAAAACCTGTGATCATTATTTAAATTAACACTAATATGCACTATTGTTTAAAGGGGAACCACTGAAAGTTGAAGTCCTTATTTGCTATTGCTTTATTCACTACAATCATCTTGGCTGCCCTCTCAAAATTTCTACTTCTTAATGTTTACTACAAAGGAAAGGTTTGACAGTAACCTACATTGATTAGAGTATCCAACAGAAGTCAAGTGGTGGTGGCACAAACCTTTAATCCTAAGAATCAGGAGGCAGAAGTATGCAAATCTCTGTGTTCTAAGCCATCCTGGTCTACAGAGCAAGTTCCCAGACAGCAAGGTTACACAGAGAAACCTTGTTTCAAAAACCGAGAGACAGAGATAGAGATAGAGATAGAGATAGAGAGAGAGAGAGAGAGAGAGAGAGAGAGAGAGAGAGAGA
>CABHPR010140001.1:14190-29000 GCA_902168415.1 Peromyscus melanophrys | reverse complement strand
CTACCACACCTCCCAATCCCCTGCTTTTCAGGTTGGAATTTTCTTGAAAACTCACTGTGTCCATGTTTCAGTAACAGTTTTTGAGGAAATAGACCAATTGCATTGGTATAACAAAAGAAAGAGGGTGACTATAAGGACTTGTTGCACTATACACTGTTCTTAAAGCTTCTGCCATTGTCAGTCAGAAGACTGAAACCAGAGAGCCCAGGCTGTTGTTCAAGTGGGATGTCTGGAAGGTTGTAGAATTCCCACTTGCTTGCAAATGTTACTTTTGTGTACTATTCACATTTAGAACTAATTCGATGGGGGTCATCTATATTAGAGAGAACAATTTGGTCTGCCTAAGGTTGCCAATTTATGTATTTGTTTCAGTTAATTATTTTTTGTTTTAGTGCTCAGAATCAAATGCAGGTGACTATTCATTCTGGATCAAAATTCTAACAATAATCCGCCTTTGCTACCCTGATGGTCATTATTTTAAAATGCTAATCTCTTTTTGAAGTATTCTTTTGTTTACACAACAAATTTGGCCTTTTCTTTGATTTGTCCATTTGCCATGTGCATAAAAAGCATAAAATACTCCATTGCCTTAGTTCTTCTTTTCGTGTTACTGTGATAACATAGCTTGACAAAAGCAACTTAAGGGAGGACACAATTATTTCGAGTCATAATTCAAGGGTATTGTCCTTTCTGGCAGGGAAGTGAAGGAAACAGGTGCTGGAAGGAGGTGCTGATGCGGGTCACAGCACCTCCATGAGCAGGATGCAGACTAATGAGTGTATCCTAATGTTCAACACTCTTGATTTATGTAGTCTAGATTCCAGCCAAGGAATGATTCCATCCACAGTGGATAGGACTTCAGATCTCAATCATCTGCCTGATAATTCTAGATTTGTCAAGGTGAATATGTATACCATCACATCTATAAATGTATATATTTATATATTAGATTAAAACTAAACCTGAACTCCCTCATTTCTCCTTTTCTCTCCAAAATTGTATGACCTTTTCTAGTTTATTGTTGTTACACATACACAACACACACACACAGACATACATGTATATACAGTCTGTATGTAAATGAGGCTGATCACAAAGACAAGATGAGGGGGGGGAGTGTTCTGATGATGTGCTCATGTAGGAAGTTCTCAAAACCTGAAATAAAGACTAAACATATGTGATGGTTTGAATGAAAATTGTCCCCATAGGCTCATGAGAGTGGCATTATTAGGAGGTCTGGCCTTCCTGATGTAGGTGCAGCCTTGTTGGAAAAAGTGTCACTGGAAGTGTGTTTGAAGTCTCCTGTGCTCAAACCAGGCCCAGTGACTTCCTCTTCCTGCTGCCTGCTGTTTTGGATGTAGAACTCTCAGCTACCTCTCCAGCACCATTTCTACCTATACACTGGCCTGCTTCCCACTATGAAGACAATGGACTAAACCTCTGAAGTATAAGCCATCCCCAATTAGATGTTTTCCTTTATAAGACTTTGCCATGATCCTGGTATCTCTTCACAGCAATAAAAACCCTAACAAAGACAACATTTGACACCTCAATGAATAATTATCATGTTAATTGTGATGAAATACTTCATAAAATTCTTAGGTCACCATGTCCATATCATTACAAAGGTTCCTGTACTTCAGTGTGGAGAAGGTGCTTGTTTTGATTCTTTAATTCTTCCTATATTTTGTAATTTTAGCAAACGTGAGCAATTAATTCTTTGCTTAGTATTTTCCAATCTAAAATTCATCAATGAAAAATTTGCATAGAAGCTTATAGTTATAATTATGGCACAGGCTGCCTTTGAAAACATGCAACAATTCTCCCAAGTGCAGCATTATTTGCAGAAACTCATGCAGTTTTTGTAGCACTCTCCAAAGCCAGTGTACGTAAGCATCATCATTGTAGATGCTCTGCATCCCTGTGTCTACCCTGCTTTCTGTTAATGGAATGTAATTCCAGCTGTTTCTTTTATTACCAAAACCCAAATCTAGTTTGCTATCACATCAACCTGCGTTAGAAAAAGTATTGCTGTATTCTAAGAAGAGATTAGTTCTCATTACATACAGCTGTTGCTTCACACGGATTCCAATCTGGTAGAAAACTGGCTTGATTTCTTGTGGTGCTTCACTCTGTGCTGGACTGTGTCACTTGGCATTTGGTGGACTATCACTTGGGGTATTTCTGGAAAGGCAATTTGGGGTGAGAGTAATGGTTTACATCAGTAGATTTCAAGTAAAGGAGAGTAGATGAACACATGCTTCAACCAAACAGAGTGAGGATGAAGTAGAACAAAAACTGACCTTCCCGAAGAAAGAAAGAACTCTGCCTGTGGCTTCCCACTGCTTTCATTTTCTAGTATGCTCACACATTTTGCATACTCTTAATTTACATTGTCTTAACAACAATTCCAGCCAACTCTTTGTCACTTCTCCCCACCCACTCTCAGAAACCCATTGTTTAAAATAAACATCTCTGCCTCTCTGTATAGTTACCAACACCCTCATGGTCCTTTTTCTCTGAAGAATGCTACCATTCAGCAATACTTAAAACGTGTGGTTCACTTCTGGTGGTTTATTTTGAGCATTTATTCTATCAATGGTGTAAAGCACTGTTGCTCTTTTTGTACTTGTTTTAGATAATAGTTCATAGTATTACTTTTTTTTTTTTTAGATAACTCTGCTGTATTTCCCAGACTCATGTTAACTTTGTGGGTTCAAACAATTATCCCACTTCAGGTCCCATAGTAGTTGAGACTATAGAAATGTATTACAATGGCCAATTATTAACTCTTAATGAAAAAATATGTAATGTTAGACACTAAATAAAATCCTTTGAACGGTATTAGTATTTCTTGAAGCATCTCAGGACACTGTTATTGGTACCATTCCACACATTTCCATGAATAAGTTATGAAAAAAGTGAGTAAGTAAGGTTTCTAAAATATAGAACTAGTAAATGTTAAATAAGGATTTGAATATAATACTTAAGTTAATAGGTCATTTTACTTTCCATATTCAGAGAAGATCATATTCCATAAATTTGGTCTAAAAGACATTTGGGGCCGGGTGGTGGTGACGCATGCCTTTGATCCCAGCACTTAGGAGGCAGAGGTAGGTGGATCTCTGTGAGTTTGAGGCCAGCCTGGACTACAGAGTGAGTTTCAGGAAAGGTGCAAAGCTACACAAAAGCCAAATAAATAAATAAATAAATAAATAAACAAACAAACAAACAAACAAACACATAAAAGACATTTGGGAGCAGTGATTTGAACCATATGACTTCAAAAATACCCTGAATGTCCAAGATTCAATGATAAATTGAGTCCACCTACAGTTATATTCCTATGTAATATGTGTTCAATGTTTTCTTTTTGTGGGTTTTGTGATATATATGAATGGCTGTTCATGTGTTTGCATATTTTTGCAGGTGTGTGCATACAAATGTTCATGTGCCTGTGGAGATGAGAGATTGATGTTAGATGTAGTCCTCTATAATCTCTGCCATACTTTTTAAATCTTCTTTCCAGTGAACCAGGAGTGGATCATGCATCCTCCTATCTCTTCCTGCCCTTCCCAGGACTCTGATTAGAGCTGTGTGTTCATGTGTGTGCTGAGCATCAAACTCAGGCCCACATGCTTCTAAGACCAGTACATAACCAACTAAGCCCCTTTCTAGCTCAACATATTATTATTACCATACAATAAACATTGGAAAAGGTATTTCACTTTCATTAGTGCAGTTCTTATGTGATCTTTTTTTCTTTATTCTTTTGGAATACAGTGGCCATCACACATTTTTTATATTAAAAATTTTAATTTATTTTACATACCAACCACAATTTTCCCTCTCTCCTCTTCTCCTGCTCCCTTCCCTCATCTCCCTTCTTCCCCTCCCACATCTCTTCCTCCTCCATCTCTATTCAGAAAGGGTGAGGCCTCCCATGGGAGTCAATAAAGCTTGGCATATCAAATTGAGGCAGGACTCAGCTCCTCCCCACTGCATCAAGACTGAGCAAGGCATCCCACCATAAGGAATAGGTTCGGAAAAAACCAGCTCATGTGCCAGGGTCCTGGTCCCACTGCTAATGGCTCCACAAACAGACCAAGCTACACAACTGTCATCCACACGTAGAGGGTCTAGGTTGGTCCTATATAGGCTCCCTAGTTGTCAGTCTGGAGTCCATGCACTCCCAAGAGCTCACTGTGCATTTCCTAGTCATGATCTTGACACCCCTTGCTCATGTAATCCCACCTCCATTTCTTCAACTGGACCCCTGGAGCTTGGACCAGTGCTTGGCTATTGCTCCCTGTATCTGCTTCCATCAGTTACTGGATGAAGGTTCTAAGATGATAATTAGGGTAGTCATCAATCTGAGGAGAAGGCCAGTTCAAGCACCCTCTCCACTGTTGCTGAGAAGGCCAGTTCAAGCACCCTCTCCACTGTTGCTAGGAGTCTTAGCTGGGGTCATCCTTGTGGATTGATGGGAGTTTTTCCGGCATCAAGTTTCTCCCTAACCCCATAATGGCCCCCCTCTATCAAGATATCTCTTTCATTGCTCTGCCTCTCCATCCCTCCCCCATCGATCGATCCATCAGCGATTGATTCATTACGTCATGCACTCACCGGGCACTCACGGGAACCAAACTCGCCACCTCTGTGGCCACAGGCCGCGCACCTAACCTCTGAGCCACCTCTCCGGCTTGCTCTGATCTCTGTTTCTTAATCAACATCTACCTCAGTGAAACAGTAGAGTGGATGGATGACTTGAGAACTGTCATCTTCCTAGCTCCATTACCACTGTCCTTTCTGTGGTAGTGGTAGCTAGGTTTCTGATCATTTCAAAGAGCTTCTGTTTTTTCTTCTCCTGAAAGCTTCTGGTGTTCTACTCTGTTTGCTATAATAATCCCTCAGTTTTCTTTAAGGTGAATTTCAGTACATTTCCTCTGCCTCTTTCTTTCTTTTTCACCAGTTGAAAATTTTCAAAAAGTTTTCTGTAGACAGCCAACTGGTCAATATTTCAAGTTTGGAAGTCAGGAAGTCTCTCTTCTGGGAATGGAACTTCTCTCCTGGTGTGTGAAATTTTAATCAGTACTTTTTTATCAAATATTGTGACTGTTTTCTCACAAACTTTAATCACAAAATAAGATGTGTGAAGTATATTGGCCCAGTGGATAGCAGTCTCCAAATCATGTTTTCTTTTCTTTTCCTTTCTTTCCTTTCTTTCTCTCTTTCTTTTTTTTTTGAGATGAAGTTCCACTACTAGTTAATGATGACTGTGAATTCATGATCGCCTTACCCTAGCATCTCTTTTTAGAACAGAGGCTCGTGGTACCATCCCCAACTGCAAAGTACTTCTACAATTAATATTTTGCTAGGTAATTTCAAATCTTTTCGTGATTTTAAGGTCAATCTATAATTAGAAGTCAGTGCTACAAGCTGAATTGCAGTTTGCCTGTGACAATTGACACTTAAATTCTTCATTCCTTTCAGTGTCCCACTATAGCGGTTTTATTTATCTTCTAAACAATTTTTGATACTATGCCATGGCCATGTATTTATAAGTAAGTGAGAAAGAAAGGTTCTTGAATTTTGACATTATAATTTAATGAGAGAATAGGGGATCAACCATTTATCAAGATACCATAGCAGTAATTGCATTCTAAACTGTGACAATCAGTTCACAGGCTGATCAATGTTGTTGTTGTTATTAGGTAATTTTTCACTGTGTCAAGTTAAGCTATGTAGATGAAGAAGGGTATTTTGAAAGGAGAATAAGTTGAAAATCAAAGGGAATATAATACTAACATTTCAAATTGTGTTAGAGTACAACAAACAATATGAAAAGTTCAGACTAAGACATGAATAATGAAAATCAGGAGAATGAGATATGAATATCAGGGGAAGAAAAGTTTTCATAAAAGAGGAAGAAGTGGTGAAAGCCAATGCCAGCTTGAGAGAGGTTTAACATGGTGCCCGCTGCTAAAATCCCTGTTAGTATTCTAAAATTCCAATGAACTAAATGTCTCACATCCTCTCTAAATAAACTTCCTTTACTCCATCTGTATTCAGAATTCCAAACTTTCTGTACGTCTGTGTTTTTTTTTTTCTTAATTGCTTTATTTGTTTAAACATACAGTATATGTGTGAAGGTTCGAGGACTACTCATGGGAATTGGTTGTCTCCTTCCACTATATTGATCCCAGAGGTTTAACTCAGAGCTTCACACCAGGTAGCATGAACCTTTACCCATTGAGTCGTGCAGCCAGCCCTTTACCGTGCTTCTTTTTTATTTTATTTTTTTTTTCATTTTTCTTTATTAAGAAATTTTCTACTCACTCTACGTACCACCCACAGATCCCCCCTCCTCCCTCTCCCCACCCCCAGCCCTCTCTCCCAAGCCACCCCACATCCTCCAAATCAAGGTCTCCCATGGGGAGTCAGCAGAGCCTGGCACATTGAGCCTAGGCAGGTCCAAGACCCTTCCCACTGCACCAAGGATATGAAAGGTGTCACACCACAGGCACCAGGGTCCCAAAAGCCTGCCCATGCACCAGGGATGGATACCAATCCCCCTGCCTGGGTGTCCCCCAAACAGTTCGAGCCAAACAACCATCTTCCGTATCCAGACGGCCTAGTCCAGTCTCATGGGGGCTCCACAGCCACTAGTCTACAGTTCATGGGTTTCCACCAGTGTGGCTGTTTACCGTGCTTCTTAATAGATGCTTCTGACATGCTTCTGACATGTCAGTGTGGTGATTCTTCAGGATGATGAGAAGCAATCTATAAGAAGATCCAACTATGTCACTTTTGGACATATACCCAAAGAATGTTTCATCCTACTACAGAGACACTTGCTCAACCATGTTCATTGTGCTCTATTCATAATAGCCAGAAATTAAAAACAACCTAGATGGCCCTCAACAGAGAATGGATTTTAAAAAAAATTACACAATGGAGTATTACTCAGCCATTAAAGAAAATTAAATTGTTAAATTTGCAGATAAATGCACAAAACTAGAAAAAGATCATCATGCATTCAATAACCCAGCCCGAGAAAGACAGATATGGTATATAATCACTTATATGTGGATATTAGCTATTAGGTCAATGGTAGCAAGCTACAAACTACAGAACAAGAGGGGGAAGATATAGAGTAAAGGACTAAAGGGGAATGAATAGATCTCATTTGCTGTGAATGATTGATTGACAAATAAAACACTGATTGGCCAGTAGCCAGGCAGTACTAGCAGAGAGGAGAATTGAGAGAACAGGAAGGCAGAGAGGAAGAGACACCAGCCTACCATCCAGGGAGCATCATGTAAAGGCAGAGGGAGGCATAGAGAAAGAGTTTCATACACGTATATCCTTAATTTTAGTCATGTTCTTCCTCTATTGTTCTCTCAAGTCTCTCCCACTTCCACTCAATGTCCTCGACTCAACAATTTCTCCTCTTGCCTGTCTTTTTTGTGACCCACTGAGTTCAATTCAGCTTGCTTTAATAAGCATGGTCATGACTGCTTTTTTAAAAATCTGCTGTTTCAACTAAACGCCCATATTCAAATCTCAAATATTTACACACACTGACCATAACTTAATCTCTAACTGCAATTAAAATAACTCTCTTGTGTAGCAGGAGTCTTAAAAGTTCTTATTAATAAAATCAAACCCGGACCAGGTATTGGGGCGAACACTGGATTGTCAGAGAGACAGAATAAGCCACAGCTATCTCACCTCGCTGAATCCTCAGCTGGTCTCGTTTCCTCAGACTGGATGCCCCGAGCCATCATCCAGAATGGGTCTCAACTGAACTGCTGCTAGAAGCCTGAAAGCTTAACCAGCCACATGCTTCTCCAGGCCAAAGGCTTCTCCAGGCCAAAGGCCTCTAGTTTCTGGTCCTCACGCTTTATATACCTTTCTGCTTTCTACCACCACTCCCTGGGATTAAAGGTGTGGCTTTCTGGGATTAAAGGTGTGTATCAACGTGCCTGGCCGTTTCCAATGTGGCCTTGAACTCAGAGATCCAGACGGATTTCTGTCTCTGGAATGCTAGGATTAAAGGCATATGCTACCACTGCCTATCCTCATGTTTAATATTGTGGCTATTCTGTCTCTGACCCTAGATAAGTTTATTAAGGTACACAATATTTTGGGGAACACAATACCACCACACTCTTGGATTTTTAAAACTGATGAGTCATCTATATGCTTTCAGGATATTAAAATTCAGTTTACTGTATAGACCTTAACAACAACAACAACAACAACAAAATTGTAGCTTTTTTCCTACAAATTTGTATTTAAAAAAACCGTGTCTTATACATTTTTCTTATAAAGCAAGGGTCATTGTATGGTGCAGCTGCTGTCATGGTGGCTATGGCAATGAAATGAGTGAAATAGTGCAGTGATAAACAGATGTATGGTAATAGAATCATTTCTAGCAGTAAGAGTGGTGGGGAGGATCACAGCATCCTCACCTGGGAGTCTGTTGCTCCTTCCTTCTCAGTGCCCCTACAACAAGTCATCTTGCCCTGAGATGTTTGAGACTATCAGAGATTAATTTTTAGGTGAACACTGCATTCTGTGATGCAGCTCTATGATGTTGTCTTGAGCGTGAATTTCCCGTGATGCAGTTATTTTGCAGGAAGCCATTCATTCTCCTGTTAGTAACCAACTCACCAATGTCCTTTATGTAAAACAATTAATTCGCTGGTTAACTGATTTATGTACCGGTGTTTTTCTTACTTTAATTTGTTTTGGCACTCTATATTCAGGATAAATAGACATTTATTCAAATGTCCACAGGACAATTTAATATATATTTCATATATATATATATGAAAATATGCAAAACATCAACTAATTAAATGTAGCTTAAGTTTTTCTTTCTAGAATTCTTTCGTTCACAGATTAAATAGAAATGTGTTACTTTTCAAAACTTTTTCTGGTATCTCTTTTGTTAATCATTGCTTCTTTAATACCTTGATTGTCACCGAAATTGCTGTATGATTCTAATTATTCAAATATGCCATGACAAATTTTATTGTCTAGAGTCTGACTCATCTTTTATAAGTTACATGGTTTTGACCAGGACACTTGGTGTAACAACATAAAAAAAGGAATGACATATTAATCTCATGGCTGGTTCAGTGTCCTTTGCACCAATAATTCTGGGCTAGTGTTGAGTCAGAACCCCCCATGATAGCAGGAATGTGCAAAGGAGGAAGCTGCTCAGTTCATAGTGGAGAAATTACAAGCTTAGCAAGAGTCCCAGTATCTTCTGGAAGATTCACAGTCTTTCCTACGCCACCATGAAAATAGCTTACAGGCCTTGGAACAACAATGCTCATATTTCCTTTTAGCTGACCACCACCTCCCAAATTCCCCACACCATTCTGAAATGGTGCACAATCTGAGAACCATGTGTATCCTACTTATGAAATCTAGGGGGACATTTAGTATCTAAAACACAACTTCTTGTTTAACCTACCTTTGCTGGATACAGTTTGCTGTAATATGTACAAGATTCTTTTGATAACATCCTTTTTAAATTCTTTTCTTCCAGTATGAATTGGCACCAGATGTTTGAGAATATAGGAGGTAAATCTTTTAAGTGAATATCGGGCTCTATGATGTAGCTCTATGCTATAAGTATTGAGTTAGAAATGTTGATGTCTTCAACTACAGTTGTAATTTCTCTATTTTTCCTTTTGGTTCTTATTAACTATACACATGTTGTAACTCTGCTCTCTGCTGCAATATATTTAGTATTGATGAATAGATTCTTGATATACTGCTGCTTTCATAATTAGTGTTATTCATTTTATCTAAAATATGATTTGCTCTGAAGTATAAATAATCTGATATTAGTACAGGCTTTTAAATTATTTTATGTATTGGTATTTACATAGTTACTTACATGTAAATTTTCATCTAACTTTCAAATGGAGGGGATTTTCAGGCATTGCATTTTCTTTCAGTATTTATTTAGTCCTATTTTTCATTACTTCTTTGCCAATACTAATGCTACATCAATGAGAAGAGTAATATATGAATAAAAGCACACACATTTTATCTTTCTGTCATTAGTTGATAGCTGAAAAGGAATTGGATCTGCTTTGCTTTCAGTTTTGCATTTGAGCCTATCCATTACATATTTCATAACTTACTGTATAATTAATTTTAACATTTCTATACAATTGTATTTTATATCCTATATTTCCTTGGTGAAACTTTTTAAGATAAACTTAAGTCTACATAATTGTCCTTTCAAGGATTTCTGTAATGATTACTTTGAAATTAATGTCCAATAAATTATAACATCTGCTTCCCTGTGTTGGCATCTGCTGATTGTCTTTTATCATACAGTTTGTAATCTTTCCTGTTTTTCCCCTGATAAGCATTATGTATGAATAGTTATTTTTATTTTTTTTATTTTTTATTTTTTGTTTTGTTTTGTTTTTTCGAGACAGGGTTTCTCTGTGTAGCTTTGCGCCTTTCCTGGAACTCACTTGGTAGCCCAGGCTGGCCTCGAACTCACAAAGATCCGCCTGGCTCTGCCTCCCCAGTGCTGGGATTAAAGGCGTGCGCCACCAACGCCCGGCAACGCTCTTTTTTTTTTTTTTTTTTGAATAGTTATTTTTAAAAGTTTGCAGATTATTACAAAAACAAAGACATAAAAAGTGAGAAGAATTTGTTCACAGTAGATGAAAAACATTGAAAAAAATCAAGAAACACCCAAGAGAAATGACCCATGATTAAAACCTGGATGGGAAGAGGGAAAAAATGAATATTTAACATGGAAATGAGTATATAGAAATTATCCTTTCTTAACTTTCTGAAGGTGAATCATCAATCAAAAATATGTAATATATTCTGGTCTACATTATTCTAGCAGAGTTAAAATATGTGAACAAATTCTGTACATTAAGTTACATTATTCCATGAATATTATCTGTTAAGTGACATGCATTTTATAAGGTGAAGCATATCCCTTAGAATAGTATTGAATTTCCTACAGAGTTTGTCATCTTTGGCTTTATACTTTTGGATGTTATTGGTTATGTTCAATTTAGAAACTATGCTTTATTTTAATTGATTTGTTGGTGAAACTATCAGCTCTCATTTATCCATTTCATATAAATTGAATCTGTTTTATTTAGGAAGAGAATTCTGTCTCAACTAATGTAGTTTATGTATTTAATCATAATTTTATTTATTTTAATATACCCAAACCTGCTGTCTACTTATTGGTGTTACTTATACAATATGACTTTTACACAAATAGTGGTTATATTTCATTGTTTCCAGAATGGCAAGGCAAGAATGTCTGTACATGTTCAGTGGAGACCAGTTGAATTACACTCATAAAAAGTAGATGAATGAGTACAATGCCTGAACTCATATTCCAATGTTTGGATTTTGTGTACAACCAGCTTGATAAGGATGTCTTCAGTCAACTGAAATGTCATCAAGAACAATGAGATTTCTTTACAAGATCTACCAAAACCCATGATGAGTTACTGCTAGTTGTGTAGTCATTCAAGGAACAGACATTTTCAGTAATTTGATTTTTCATAAATGCAGATATATTCAAAGGGCACACATCAATATCATTTAGTTATTTTTACTTTTTGAAATAGGGTCTCGCTGTGCCATAGTCTTTCTGTATTCTGTGAATATGTGTTGCTCCCAATGGTTAATAAATAAAGCTGCTTTGACCTATGGCAAGGTAGGATAGAGCCAGGTGGGAAATAGAAGCAGAGATACAGAGAGAAGAAGGGCAGAGTCAGGGCAGATGCCATCCTGCTGCTCAAGGAACAAGATGCCAGCAGACTGGTAATGCCACAGCCACTTGGCAAAATATAGATGAATAGAAATGGGTAAATTTAAGATGAAAGAGCTAGCTAGCGAGCGAGCAAGAATCCTGAGCCATAGACCAAACAATTTGTAACTAATATTAAGCTTCCAAGTGATGATTTTATAAGTTGCTGCAGGCTGGGTGGGACACAGAAAAACTTCCAGCTACAGGGCTTCATATAGCTCAGGCTAGACTCAAAATCACTGTGTAGCTGAGGATATCTTGGGCTTCTGATCCTCCTGCCTCTACCTCTAAGTGGTAGGATTACAGGTATGCACCACAATACTCACTTCTTGAAATGCTGATCATCTAATTCAAGTCTGTGTACATTCGAGGAAAGAACTCTACAATACTTCCATCTCCAACATTTTCAAATACATGCATATATATATATATTTTTTTTTTGGTTTTTTTTTTTTTTGTTTTTTCGAGACAGGGTTTCTCTGTGTAGCTTTGCGCCTTTCCTGGAGCTCACTTGGTAGCCCAGGCTGGCCTCGAACTCACAGAGATCCGCCTGGCTCTACCTCCCGAGTGCTGGGATTAAAGGCGTGCGCCACCAACGCCCGGCACATGCATATATTTATTAGTGGAATCTTCATTGAGAAAATACATTTTTCATGAACTCAAACTTGTCAAAACAATGCATATTGTATATTAGAACTCTTAAAACATCTGTACAAATGGAGATCTGGGTGTTGTGTTTCTATTGCAGCCTGGCACTGTTCTAACACTCTACTACATATGTATGTTAACTCTTCTAAAGCAAATGCTTTTCCAGATATCTATAAAATGTCTGCAATCATTTGTGTTTATTAATCTCAAAATAATGTCATACTGATATTTCCAACTCTAAACTGTCACCAAACAGATCATTCTAATCTCCTCTTGATGTGTGTGCTGCATAGTGTGATGTCAACTTGACACAAGCTAAGTCAACTGAGAGGAGGGAATTTTAATTAAATGCTGCCATAAAATCAGTCTGTGGACAAGCCTACAGGGCATTTTCTTATTTAGTGATTGATGGAGGAGGGCCCAGACCATTGTGTTGGTGTCACTGGGCTGGTAGTTCTATAAGAAAGTAGGCTGAGGAAGCTGTAAGAAGCAATCCAGTAAGCAGCAATCCTCCATGGTCTCTGCAACAGCTTCTGCCTCAAGGGTCCTGCCATGCTTGTGTTTCTATCCTGACTTTATATTACAATGAACTGTGGTGTGGAAGAGTAAGCCAAATAAGCACTTTCCTCCCAAAGTTTCTTTGACATGGTGTTTGATCACAGCAATGATAACCCTAACTAAGACACAAGAATGGTAAGAGATCTGGCATGCACTTAACCACTATTTGCCATCCATTTAATTAATTGCTCAGCTCAAGTTTGTGTAGATGCAATAGTTCAATTATTAACTACATATCATTAAATATCTCGGTGACTGAGTGTATATTTCTCATGTACACTTTATTTTATATCTATTTATGAAGAATCCATCATTCAAAAGTTACTGTGTTCAGCATCTTTTTACACATTCACCTTCAGTAAAGGTTGTTTCATGTATTAGTAATAAAGTTAGATTGTTCCATTGAACTGTTTTATCACATTCTACAATCCATTCTGGAATTCTTTGACCTGCTAAATTATGTTTTAATATCCATGCATAATGTTCAGCCATCACACGTTCTACTTTAAAACTCTATGAACTTTGTCAAATGTAGTGTCATATATTCACAATTATATATCATACATAATAATTTCATGCTTCATTTATTGAAAATGTTGTCAGTGATTAACCTAATCAATGTTCTCACCTTCAGTCCCTGGACAACCACTAATCTTTCAACAGTTACTCTAGCTATGTCTTCTACAAGGCTGTATATTGCAAGCACAATGCATGTGGCCTTTTCATTTGACATAGAAGTATCCACTTGTGACTTATGCTGTGACTTGATAGCTCATTACTTTTTATTGCCCAACAATAACCCATTTTATAGATGTGCTTTGTATATACATTCACTCATTGAAGGGCATTTTAATGGCTTCCAGTCTTTGCTGATTATGGATAAAACTGTATGAAACTTGTATGAAAGTAACCAAATGGGCTAAAGTTTCTAATTCATTTGGGTAAATATCAAGGATGCAATCCTGAACCAAATGGTAAAGTGATGTATAATTTATGAGAAACTGCTTTATTATCTTTCATGATGAATATATCACCTTGTATTCTTAGCAGCAATAAATTAGAACTCCCCTGGCTATGTACTCTTGCTGGTAATTAGTATTGTCAAATTTTCAATTTTATCCATTCTAATAGAGGTGCGGGGATAACTCTTTGTTTTGTTAAATGTATAATTTATTCTTCAATGACAAATGGTCTTGAGCTTCTTCTCTCATGAAAATTCATCATTTGAGTTTTAGGGAACTGTCCTGATATTTTTCTGATTTTAATTGTGATTTTAATTTAATTTTGATTTTAATTTCTTACTGTTGATTCTTAAAGGACCTTTGAATGTTTCACATACCAGTCGTGTGTGTATATATAATATATATAATATATATATTTATATACACACACATCTTGGGTTTTATCCCCAGTGTCTCTTGTAGTGTAGTAATGGGGGTTTTATAATATTAATTAAATCAGTCTGTATTACTGTCCTCTAGAACAGCAGAACCAATAGAATGAAAGCATATTCTAAAGAGGAATATATTAGGATGTTTACACGATACAGTTTAGTCAGCACAATGATGTCTGCTGCTGAGGAGACTGAGAAATCACAGCTTCTCAGTCTGAAAAGCTGAATACTCAGCAGTCCCAGTGTAGTGGTAAAGACCAGGAGAAGACCTAGAGATTTGTGAGATTTTAACTATACATTGGAAGCCTGGGAATGCTGTGTCTACCTGCCAATAAATGATAGCAGCAGCAGCAGCAGCAGCAGCAGCAGCAGCAGCAGCAGCAGCAG
>CABHPR010140001.1:4151-14180 GCA_902168415.1 Peromyscus melanophrys | reverse complement strand
AGCAGCAGCAGCAGCAGCAGCAGCAGCAGCAGCAGCAGCAGCAGCAGCAAGAACAGAATATATTAATATACCGGGAAGAAGTAAATATGGGCAGGCAAAAGCAGAGCTGAGTTCCCTGGTATTGCTGTAAACTGGGCCGAAGCCAGGATATGTCCTGTACCCACTTTCCTGGAAATATATATGTATATATATATATATATATATTATATATATATATAGTCAAGTCAAGACAACAATGAAGGTTAAGCATCCCATCAACTTTAAATTTTTATTGCTCTATGGATTCTATTTTTCATAAAACATTCCCCAGTTTATACATGTTCTTGTATGTCTTATAAATTTTATGGTCTTATAATATCCATGTAGGTCAATGTAAACTTTTGAGTGATTTTTCTATAAAAGTTTCTGAATGAGTGCTTAAGTCATATTGTTGTTGTTTTCTTTGAACTTGGATACCTATTTTTCAGTATTATTTGTTTCTGCAGATTCCCTTTAACCCATGGCAGATATCACTGGCTTTGTCTCCTTCTGGACTCTCTAACTCCAACACTGACTCAGATGTCTGTCCAAGCATTTACAAATGCCATAGTTATTGTTACTGTATTTTTTTGTATGTGTGTGTGTGTGTGTGTGTGTGTGTGTGTGTGTGTGTGTGTGTATAAATTATGTTTTCTTTATCTATAAACAAGTTGTTAGGATATTGTTTCTGATGACATTCAATCAGTAAATAGGTTAATAATTGACATTATAAGAATAGAGAACCTACTAATTAATAAAGTTCATCATGTTGAATTATTTCACAAGCAACTCGTTATTTTTTATAGAGAGACACTAAATGGATTTTGTTATATTTTTACCTGATAGTTTTACTTAATGTTATGAAAATAGATTTTTTTTTAGTTTAAACCCCAGCATTTTTTTTTTGAAGATAACTGACTTAATTCCTATTCTTGAACCTTTAAGGGTTTTTTTTGCTGCCTCAGAAGGGTCTTATTGTTAAATTTGATGATGTTGATACCTTATTATTTGACCTCAGCTTAAACAGAAGTTGCAAGGAAAGCTCTGCTGTGGCTACTGAATCTAGAGTAGCTTTTTTTTTTTTTAAATTGTGCCCAACATTTTATGCTTTATTTTTTAGAAAGCATATGCCATTATTTGAAAATTTTCTACTTCTTTTAAAGATCCATGTCTCTTTTCAGTGCATATGTTTCTATTAAAATGTAGATAATGTAAGATCTCTTAAATTTGTTTTATTCTTCATTTAATCAACAAATTATTTACAAGATTAATAAAGAGGAACTTGATTCTTAGTAATATTTGTCTTCAGTTAATTCCTCTAAAAAGCAGATACTCAACCTCAGTAGAAAAGTGAAGTGGAAATAAAATCAGGAAGAAGCCAAAGCTGGGTGAAATGTTAGGTCAAATGCTGGTTTCCAAATGGTGTTCATGTGCTCTTATCTTATCATATCTGTGGTTTTAACCTCACTTGCAAAGTGATCTTAAGATTAGAATGTTATTCAGGATGAGGTTTTCTCGTTCCATCCAGTTGCCTCAAGTTTCATCATGTCGTTTTCTTTCACAGCTGAGTAATACTCCACTGTGTAACTGTGCCACTTTTTTTTTTATCCATTCTTTGGTTGAGGGACATCTAGGTTGTTTCCATTTTCTAGATATTATGAATAAAGCTGCTACGAACATAGTTGAGCAAGTATCCTTGCGGTATGATTGACCATCCTTTGGGTATATGCTCAAGAGTGATATAGCTGCTTCTTGAGGTATACGGATTCCCAGTTTTCTGAGAAACCACCATATTGATTTCCAAAGTGGCTGTACAAGTTTACACTCCCACCAGCAATGGAAGAGTGTTCCCTTTGCTCCACATCTTCTCCAGAATGAGCTGTCACTTGTGTTTTTGGTCTTAGCCATTCTGAAAGGTATAAAATGGATTCTCAGAGTCGTTTTGACTTGCATTCCCTTGATGGCTAAGAATATTGAACATCTCTTTAAGTGCTTTTTGGCCATTTGATATTCCTCTGTTGAGAATTATCTATTTGTATATGTATCTCATTTTCAAATTATATTATTTGATGTGTTGGTATCTATTTTGATTTTTGAGTTTTTTTAAAATATTTTGGATATTAGCCCTCTATCAGTTGTGGAGTTGTTGAAAATTTTATCCCATCCTGTAGGCTGCCATATTGACTGGGTTAATGGTGTCCTTTGCCTTGAAGAAGTTTTTAGTTTCATGAGGTTCCATTCATTGTTGATCTTAGTGACTATGATGTCTGTTATGTTCAGGAAGTTGTCTCCTATGCCAATGTGTTCAAGACTATTCTCCACTTTCTGATCTATCAAGTTCAGTGTGTCTGGTTTTATGTTGAGGTCTTTGAGCCATTGGACTTCAATTTTATGCAAGGTGATAGATATAGATCTGAGAAATGCATGGGATAACCCCTTTCTCAGGTCTTTCCACAAGGACCCAACCTTACTAACACTTTAATTTTTGACTCCTAGACTCAAGAAATATAAGAGAATGAATTTTCACTAAACTAAAAATAAATGTTATCCAGGAATGCAGGAATATGCCAGATCTACCAAGTGGGTTCTTATAAGAAGGAGATACATTTGTTAGTGTCTGATAGATTCAAAGATACAACTGTTGGCTTTGAGAAGATGAAGAAGAAAACACATGGAGAAGAGTGAAAGTACTTTCTGTAAGCTGAAGCAGGTTGATAAACAAATTCTCTTCTTGATCATTTCAAAAACTTCAGACCAGCTCACAACTTGATTTTAGCCCAGTGAGAAATCTTTTTGACTTCTGATATTTACAACTGTGGAACAATAAATCTGTGTTGCAGGAGTTCATTCTTTCATTTCTATTGTGTGAGTCTGGAAATTGAATTCAAGTCTTCAGGCTTGATAGCCACTGTCCTTACCTCCTCAGTCATCTCTCTGACCCCTTGGTCCAAAACTGTCAAAAATTGAGTAATCCACACCTAATGTAACACCTCTTGGAAAATTTCATATCATTTGTCTCCAGAAATAAAAACTGAAGGCTCACCACATGTTTTTAGATAGCACTCCATACATATTGATGTCCTTGAAGTATATTACCTCAAATTTTATATTAATATACTATTGGTTAATTTTTTATATAATATAAGCATTATATATTTCATCATAGTGAAGACATTGCATTTTAAAATCAAGTCAAGTGAATAATAGACACCATAAAAACTTTTAAAAATTGAAAGATTCAGTGGAGTAGGTCATCCTGAACAGAACATTATTTCTTCCACAAGTGAGGATGTGCCTATTAATATACACTCAAAGCATTTCCAAAATATGAACAGGGAGAAATGCTGGATGCAATTTCTTCTTCCAAAGTGAATGTATTCCTTATTTTCTATGCATGCCAAGAATTGAATATCCTACTCCTTAAAGCAGGCATGCTTCCATTCCTTTATAGATCTTTATGTCATTTCTAAAGTTGAAGTGAGAAAGACAGATAATGAAAGGAAGAGTAAGGAATGAGGAAAAGCATAAGGAGAGGGAGTGAAGAGGAAGTGGGCACGAAGAAGAGGTAGAAAAAGAGAAATCAGGTGAAGGGATATTTGGAACATAAGTGAAAATGTCTGCAATGCTGAATTGTGTGCTATTTTGTTAAAATTTCTAAAAATCAGAGAGCTAGAAAAATGATCATTGATCTATTAATTAATATTAATGGCAATTAATTCGTTGAATATTGAATGAGTATTTTTGGTGGGTGATGGGAAGATCATTTCTGCTATTCATTCATCAAAATAACTTCAGCTTGTTATATAAAGAGAAATTGAATAATAACTACAGTTCCTTTAGTATTTGTATGCAGCTTCATATAATGTACAGATCATGACAAATAAGATACTTGTCTAGTAAAAACTTTCCCAAGTGTACTTAAACATTGCAGCTTATCTTGAGGACTCACTCCCAACCTCTTGAGTACAATAGAATCCCATAGAATTAAAGAAAGTGTTATATCAACAGGGAATTTAAGGCACTATCATTTGTCAACCCATCACAGGTGTTGATATTGAAATCTGAAGAGGTACTGAGGACTTGGAAGAATTTAAAGAAGTACCTAGAAGTGGGACACAGGTAATACAGGAAATGCCTGAGTACTTTAGATAGACAGAGATGTCTGTTTATAAGATATGCTTAAAACTCATCTGTTTGTCTAAAAGGAATCACACACTGTGCAATCAGCTTAGATCACAGGTAAAGAACATTCCTTCTAATCTTGATTGAAGCAATTTCTTGTGAGTTTTGATGCTGAGAGCTCTGGTTGGCTTGGTTGTCCATAGTATCTGCAGGAAGAGGCTCTCTACTATTCAGAAGGGAAGCCCAGTCCCAATAGATACATCTATAAAACATTCCAATACATAGGACTCTGTGTACAATATGGAAGAAAGGGCAAAACTGCAGAGGCAACAGGAAGGCTTAAGAGCCAGAGGGTCGGAGAGATTGTGTCTCCTAGACATCAGAAGCTACATCAGTAAAGACTGACTCAGCAACACAAACATTTAAGTGTGAGCTGAACAAGGATAACATGAAAAAACATGCCAAACTGATATGGGGGAAGCCCACAAGGTCTAACTCTGCAAAAAAGACTACAGGCAGCTGCAGAAAGTTGGGTGTAGGAGAAACAGTTGGCCCTAGAGGAAGATCACACCAGTTGGTTGTCCAGTACCAAACAGTCTGCCGTGAAAACGTTTGTACAAGTAATATTATATAGACTCAACAGTTTATATTTGTGAATATATATGTATATACACATGCACATATGTATTGAAATATATGTGTATATACAAATGCATATATATGTCTAATGACAGTTAATAAATAAAAGGCCATTAATTTGATAGAGAGTGGGGAGGGCTATTTTGGATGGTTTGGAGGGGAGAAATATTGTAATTAAATTACAGTCTCAATAAGTAAATAATGTCACATGAGCCAACAGGTTATCAAACTACCTATGAGTAAGTCACAAAGTTCAGTTAAGAGTGGCAAAGGGTGGAACATCCGGAAGAAATGGACACTAACTGCAATAATTAGTGTTGTAGTCTAGGGATCATCCTGAAAATGGCAGAACCAAGTAAAAACAGAGCAAAGATCAGCAATTGAAACCTTAATTAATTAGCTCAAATGTCCGTTCCTCTGTTCTTCATTTTTGAGCTCATTCTTATTTATTCATTAGACAACACAGAAAACATATTCAGCCATAGATTTTGGGATTTATTCCTAGTGCACTGCATGCTTAAAATTGAATGATTTTGATCTAGTAAAAATGAAGTCAGTATTGACCAACATGGTATGTGTTATGAATTGTATTTCATTATTATGTTGATGGAAGATTCTTATATTAGTGGTAATGCACCATGACAACAGTAGAAAAATATTAAAGAAAAATATTGTATGGCCCTCTTCTTCAAGAAGTTAATTTTCCATGGGATCTTATTTAGAGTCTTATTCTGGAAACAGGCCAATAGTGTTTTATAAAGCATACACTTTTATACTCAAGGAAATCAATCTTGAAAAGAAAGAAAAAGACACAAAAGAAACATGATTTGATTCAAAGCTGAGTTTTACTGCTGCGTCTCAGGTCAGTGGTTTTATCAAGAACATGAACAAACATCATCACCTGTGTCCAGTGCAATCCCAGAGCCCTGACAAGGCTAGAGATAAAAAGACTCAAACATGGTCTGTAATTCTACTTTGTTCAAACCTCAGGAGGAAATCATTTTTTAAAACAATGTATTCATACATGAAATTAGATTATGCAATTGAATTCTGCACAAATCAGTCGTTTCCCTAAACGTTTCCAATCTCTTCTGATTGTCACTTCACAAGACAGGTAGCCCTACAAGCTGCCATTTCCTACTTATCTCTGTGTAGTCTGTCAATTGTATTTAATAGACAATCCTTTAGAAGAGCACAAGGCTGTAGGAGGGGAGAAAAGAATATACATTTCTCATATTATATACATCACTTTGCACCCAAAGATAAGGAATTAATAAATAACAATGGGAAATAAATACACTTGCAAAAGAAAAATGCTTATTATGAAAAGCTATTTTTCTAAGGGTCACATAGAAACTTTCTTTGAGTGGGCTCCAAAGGAACATTCTTCAAAACATATATCTTTATGGAATATAATTTTATGTGCTAAAAAATTAATGGTAATGATATTGTTATAAATAGTAATTTGCTGGAAGGTACTACAAGTTATAAAGGTAAGTATATTTATAACACTCCAAAATACTATTAATAATTATTAGTTTTCATAATTCAATAATATTTAATAATTTATGCTTACTTTATTATCTCAAAATCTCACTTCTATTGATATTATAAGGCAGAAGGATATAAATACTCACTTGAAGTTATTCAAAGAAGTGATTTTGTGGCCATGTTGAGATAGCCTTAGCTCCAAACTAATGGTCATTGCTGTAGGAGGCCAGGGCCAAATGTTAGTTCTGACCACTCAGTACCAATTCTACTTATAGTGTTAACACGTACCTATATTCTAACAAATGTCCAGCTACCTTTGAATTCCAAGTCCTCAATAAGGAAGCATGTGATAATGAATACATATGGTTTGGAATGTTAAAGAATAACAGATGATTTCTCTTTGGCTATTCCCCAGGAATTTCATAAACTAACAAGCATGGTGGTTATATTAAGGGTATCTTCAGTATTCTCTGTCTTTCCTTCTAGTGGCAAGGCTGTATTATAATTACCAACACTTTAGAGTTATACACCTTCATGAGACTTTTCTAAAATCTCTAAAACAGAAACGGAAGGAATGCCCTTCAGATTCAAGTAATAAGCAATGATTCATATTTGTTCATTTTTTTGGTACTACTTCTCCTTGGCATGGTGATTGGTGACTTTAAGGACAGTCGCTATTATTTCTCCCTATACTAACAGAATAATATGATAAGCAGAGCACTTTACCGTTTACATGGATGTCAAATATACAATTTAGCCGGGCGTTGGTGGCGCACACCTTTAATCCCAGCACTCGGGAGGCAGAGGCAGGCGGATCTCTGTGAGTTCGAGGCCAGCCTGGGCTACCAAGTGAGTTCCAGGAAAGGCGCAAAACTACACAGAGAAACCCTGTCTCAAAAAAAAAAAAACAAATATATATATATATATATATATATATATATATATATATATATATATACAATTTATTTTCGTATATTGAAATGGCATTTGCAAAAAGTACAGTCTTTGGGTTTCAGTAAATTTCTAGAAACAACTACAAACTCAATACAAAGGAGTCTTCTACATCTCTGAGAATTTCCCTTTACTGTCCTATTGCAACCAAACACTATTCCGGATACTACCCCTGACAGCATCAATTTTTTGTAGTTACATGCTTACCCTTGACTGACATTCCCCAAACACTAATAATTGTTTCTTTGTTACAATAGATTTTTCTCTTTTAGATTGTGATAGGAAATAGACCCACACAGGATACCAGTTGTACCTCTTATATTTTTAATTAGATTTTTAAATTATCATATAAAATATTGTGTTTAGTTTTGATATTTTTATCATGAATAAATGTTATATTTCATGAAAACATTCCCAATATCCATTGTTTTCCTTATACAGCATTTATTCTTTGGTTTGTTAATAGTCTATGTATTAATGTATATTGGAATTGACATGAGAGGGAAAAGATGATATCAGTGGAATACAGATTACATATTACATCTCTCTCTCTCTCATATATATATATATATATATGAACATTAGAAAGTGAACCATGTTAAGAAACAAAAGAGTAGCTATCACCATACATATATACTTTTTCCATTACTAGATTTTATCTATAATTTAGTTATTATAGTTATATGCATCTGTGGTGGTATTGTGTTCCCCAAAATATTGTGTACCTTAATAAACTTATCTGGGGTCAGAGACGGAACAGCCACAATATTAAACAGAGGTTAGGCAGTGGTAGCACACGCCTTTAATCCTAGCATTCCAGAGACAGAAATCCCTCTGGATCTCTGTGAGTTCAAGGCCACACTGGAAACGGCCAGGCATGGTGACCCACACCTTTTATCCCAGAGAGTGGTGGTAGAAAGCAGAAAGATATATAAGGTGTGAGGACCAGAAACTAGAGGCATTTGGCCTGGAGAAGCATTTGGCCTGGAGAAGCATTTGGCCTGGAGAAGCATGTGGCTGGTTAAGCTTTCAGGCTTCTAGCAGCAATTCAGCTGAGACCCATTCTGGATGAGGACTCAGAGGCTTCCAGTCTGAGGAAACAAGACCAGCCGAGAAGTTGGCCAGGTGAGGTTAGCTGTGGCTTATTCTGTATCTTTGACCTTCTAGTGTTCACCCCAATAACTGGCCTCAGGTTTGATTTTATTAATAAGACTCTCTAAGATTCCTGCAACATGCATCTGTGTTCAAAACAGATTTTTATCTTTCATTGTATTTTCTGTGTAATATTTTAGACTAAAATTAACATTGTGTTGTAACAGGTCTTTCTTTGGACCATCAACTCCCGAAAAATGACATGGAGACTTACTTTTTTTTATTAGTTATGAAAACTTGGCCTTAGCTTAAGCTTGTTTACAACTAGCTGTTAAAATTTAAATTAACCCATTTACATTAACCAACATTTTACCACATGACTCTTTACCATACTGTACTTCAAACTTGCTCATGTCTCGCTGGCAACACCCCAACCTTAAAGATTCTTGCCCTGAAATTCATCTCTCTCTCCAAACTCTGGCCTCTCTTCTCCTGCCTAGCTATTGACCATTCATCTCTACATTAAACCAATCAGAATGTACCTTAGGCAGGGGAGGTAAAACTTAGAAATCTTCACACCGTATGATCAAATATCCCACAACAATTTCTCCTATTTGTCTAAATAAAAATGAAAAGATTTAATTATAACACAGTAAAAATATATACATTAAGAGCCATTATCAGGTAAAAATTACATTCACAATATCTAGTCCATTTGTATTTGGCAACTTCAGATAAAGTACTCTATTATCTATTCTATCTTGATGATGAGTCCTAAGTTTTGTACCTAAACCACTTTCTATCATGACTTGTATTACCAACTTGAAAATATCTTTTTAGACATTAAAATGTTTTCTTACATAAAAACTTAAGCTTTTATGTTTCTCAACTTATAAACTTTACATCATTTTTTGTAAGTTTCTTTTTTATTTTGGTAACAAGAAAAACTGCAAAACTATAGCTATCTCATATTCAATCCCATCAGAGACCTGAGAATGATGAAATATTACCTGAGCAAACAGGAAGTGCAGAGAAACCAACTTCCAAATTTAAAGAAATGACAGAGAAAGCTGGCTTCCTGGGCAGTCATTCAAGGTTCCTCTGCAATGTTGGAGCATCCATATTTGCCCTACAGGCCTGTCATATCTGACAGACATTTCTGTGAAGGACTGGCCTATCTTCTCTTGGCAAATCCAGCAGTCAGCTTCCTTTGTGTCCTGCTTATCCAATTTGGATGGCATATTGTCAACACTTGAGGCAAGGGCAGTTTCTTGCCCAGGGGCTAACTTTGCCAAATTTAACACAAACTCACGATGAAGGTTCTTCGATGCCCATCATCTTCTCTGAAGTAGATTGGTGCCACCAGAAGCAGGTGTATATCACTGTTATGAAAAGCCTTATGCTATTAAAATATTTTAAATGCCATATTCTGTAGATTTCGGAAGTATTTGAAGAAAACCATTCTATCTAATACATATATCTCTGCTTAACTTTGAAATCATACCTAACATGACTTGATTGTTATAGTTGACTGACTACTAACTGGCATTTAAGTATCCTAAACTGTTTGTAATAATATCTTTCAAGGACTACAACTTTACATTACATTTTTAAATGAGCTACATAGGTACAATACCTTGAATAAGAGTAGAAATGTATATACAGTACATTGCACCAAAAATCATCTTAAATTTGAATCAAAATACAAAAAAAAAA
>CABHPR010140000.1:0-17279 GCA_902168415.1 Peromyscus melanophrys | reverse complement strand
CACACACACACACACACACACACACACACAAATACACACACTTTCTCTTTTATTTTTATTTATTTTTTAGGCAGGATCTCTCTGTATCCCTGGCTATCCTGGAACTCACTATATAGACCAGGCTGGTCTTTAATTCATAGAGATCTGACTGCCTCTGCCTCCTGAGTGCTGAGATTAAAAGTGTGTGCCCCTCACGATTGAGCCTGTATGATAATGAGTATTCAGAGACAGGTAATACCTGGGGGGCACTCACTAACCTAAGACAGAGCACCTGTGTGGCCTGGGCAGGCATCTCCATGACGGGTAAGGTGACCTGCTGACGTCCCATGCAACCCAAGTCAGAAGCTCATTTTTTAATAAAAGAGGGACCTGTAGGGCCCTGGCCCCCATTTTGGGTAACTGCTGCCTTGCTTGTGCACCTTGACCTTGATATCCTCCCTATGCTAATTCCCTGCCAGGTTCCACCCTCCTGAATGCTTAAGGGAAGTTCCTTGTCTGTGTATCCTGAATAATGGGCATTAACAGATTAGAAGCAAGATTGTAAAACATCAGTATCGAACTTCTGCCCTCCAGGGTCCTCCCATTGTGCTGTAAGCCTGTATTTAATACCTCCTCCCCCCTTCAATAAATGACATTCGGCATTTAAAATTAAAATATATATATATATATATATATATATATATAATTGAATGAATACTGCGAATGTAATCTACGAATACCACAAATGTGATTAATATCATGAGTGTAATTAATGAATATCATGAGTGTAATTTAATAAATAAATAAATAAATAAATAAATAAATAAATAAATAAAGTGTGTGCCCCTAAGACCATCTAGTTTTGTTTTTGTTTCTATTTCATTTATTGCCACTTTAATTTTGTTATTTCCTTTCTTTCACTAACTTGGGGCTTAGCTTACTACTTTTTCTGTTTCTTGTCCTGTGATACGGGGCATTTGCTACCTCCTTACTCTTTAGTGCTAGTGTTTAGTGCTATAAACATCCCTGTTAGAACTGTCTTTATTACATCACATGAATTATGGCCTGTTGTGTTTCCATTTTCTTTGTCTTAAGACAATCAATTAATTCCTTTTTTATTTCTTTTTTGACCCATGTTCAGGATGTGGTATTTAATTAATAGTATATTTTCTTTTTCAATTTTCTACCTGTGATTACATCCAATTTTCATTGTAGTTATAGAAAGTTGTTGATATATTTGTCTCTGATTATCATTGTTGACTTAAAGTCTGTTTTTTCTGCTGCTGTGCTAGACATCATTCCATTACTAAAACAAAGACCTAGAAGGAAATATTTATTTAGGTCACTATTTCAGAGCGTCATTCTTGTTACTCAATTATTTTGCCTAGGCAGCATGTCATATTTGGGGGCAGTAGTAGAGTGAGTTGCTTACCTCCTGATAGCCAACAGAGAGCAGAAGGGACTGGATAGTCTACTTCAAGCTTATGCCCTCAATAGCTTAATTTTCTTCCACTTGACCCACCTTTCAAAGGCTCCATCACTTTCTAATCATGGTAATTGGGAGACCAAGCCTTCCACACACAGGCCTTTGCAGACACCTGTGATCTAAACCTGTTGTTTGAATGTGTAATTCCTTATCCTTCATAGGCTCCTGTGTTAGAACACTTGGTCCTTGGCTAGTGATGCAGTTTGGATTGTTCTGGAACCTTTAGGCAAGTAGAAGCTTGATGAGACAAACAAGTCACTGGGTTCAGACTTTGAGGGATGTTCTTCTTGTTCTCTCTGCTTCCTGACTGAGAAGACAATGTGAACATGCCTTCCACACTATGGTACACTGAAAGCCTTCAAACTGTGGGCCCAAATAAATCCATATTCCATTAAGTTGCTTCTAAACAGCTATTTGATCACACCAACATGAGAAGTAATGAGTGCAACACCTTGGTTATCCTTTCCATAAGAGCCTGTAAACCTTCACTTTCAGGGATTATGTGTGTTTAAAGCTGAAGTCAATCAGCATCATGGGTGTGGTCTGGTAGCTATCACAGAGGTGGGGCTTGTTCTCTTGTATTGCTCTTGTTCTTATGATAGTCAGGCAGTTTTGTGATTTGGTTAGAGAATTCCATTCCTTCCCTCACTGGAGCCTTTCCTGTAAAGTTTAGCTTCTGTTAAATGCCCTTTCCTGTAAAGCTTGTGTTTAATTAAGAAAGTCCTTATTTTCCTTCTTTCCTGTTTTCTGGAACTTTTTTTTTTTAAACTTGGTTTTGTTTTATCTGAGGCAATGTCTCTCTACAGTGCTCAGGCTGACATAAAATTATCATTCTGCCTTAGTCTCAGAATGCTTGGGTTGCAGGCATGTGCTACCATGCTGCCACGCCTGGTTTTTCCTTCACTTCTACAGAATAGCTTTGGCAGGTAAAGTCTATGTGGTTGGGCTCTTTTTCCTTTCAACACTTTGTCTATTCACTCTGTTGACTTGGAACCAAATCCTGCTGAGCATTTCCCCATTAGTCTTATGGACAATTCCTTCTTGTACTTGAGCAACTTTTTGTTCTGTTCAGTAGGAACCTTCTTTCCTTCCTTTTTCCATTCATTCCTTGCTTCCTTCCTTTCTTTCCCATTTCTTCCCTCCTTATTTATTTATTTTCTTACCCTTCTTCCTTTTTTGACGATCTGTTATACATCTTACAGTATTCTTTGGATTGATCCTTACTGGAGATTATTGAATTTGGTTAATGTGGGAATTTTTCAACAGATTCTTAAAAAATAACTCTTACTAGGCAGAGAGTCTTGTCAAGTGATAGTCTTACAATGTGTGTTATGTCATTTGGAGTATTTTTTACCCCTAGAATTTATTTGACTTTTAACATGATTTCCATGTCATTGTTAAATGTCTACCATTTCCCTTACATTCCTCATTTCATTGAACTGATTTGTCTATGTAGTTAGCAGAGCTTCTTCTGGACAAGTATTTTGTGAAGTCATTTTGTAAATCTCCATGTCTTTGGGGTTAGTTACTGGAGTATTATTACTTCCCTTTAGAATGTTTTACTAACACTCTGTGTCTCTGGATGATGACTTGTTTGTGTTGGATTTGAAGGAACAAGACTCTATCTTTGTCTGTCTTTGGAAGAGAAGGAGAAGAAGCAAACACCCTGGATAGAGACCTTGAGGCTCAAGCCGTGTGTGTGTGTGTGTGTGTGTGTGTGTGTGTGTGTGTGTGTGTGTTTAACAACTTTATATCTCTCCTTCCCTTTTAGGGTATCATTCTTAAGATTGTATGAATTTTTGGGACGTTAAATATCCAGACCACATTTTAGAAGTATTTTTAAAAATTTTACTCTGCAACTTTACAATGGTGATGCTCTAAATGCTTGAGTCTGTTTATTCCAATCCTGTAGTTCATACTGGCTGGTCTATACCAAAGACTGGCATTCAGTGCTCACAGGGCATGTTCATGGTGGTATCTCTGGTGGAGACTAAGATTCATGGAGCCCTTTGAATATTTTTCAAACTTCTTTGGAGATGGATATTAAAAGGCAAGGCATTAAATGGCTCAAGGACAGGTTTGCAGATGCAACCAAGAGAACAGTTGGGAAGTTCCAAGGGTTCCTGCCTCTGACCTCAGACTTTGACACACGGCAAAGAAAGTTGGGTGCTGCCTTGCTAGGCTCTCATGTTTTCTGTGGAAGAAACCAGGAGCTATTGCAGTCTTTCTTGATGCTGTTAACCTGGATGAGTGGGGATGCAGGTAAAATAAAACCATTCTTTGGCATGCATGTTCCCAAGCCTACAGCACCATTCAGCGTACTACAACTGCCAGCTGGACTCCTGGGTTGGAAATATGTTCTCCTTCTGTGATTCTCAAAGTTGGTGCTTGTGCTAAGGAATGAAGCTAGAAGATTCCTGTTCTGCTATAGCGTGTTTGTCAGTCTCACCTAGTGTTGATTATTTTTGGTTAGATTTAATACACAGTAGATCCTGTATAAGGAGACATCATACCAGTAATTAATACTGAAGATAGTTTACTTTGGGACGATGAAATAACACACTACTAGTCCCTCTTTACTGTTGTTTTTTATTTATCCCACTAGACTCAGACCCTCACAGACTGCTTTCACCAGAAGATGTGGATGCATATCTTTCCTATGTTCCCTACAAGGCAAGCAAAGTTTTTTTTTTAAATAATCATATTTATTTAAATATTTGATCACCTCATCTTTCAACATAATATCACATTGATCCATTTGTTTATGGAATCATTGTATTAGGACCCACTAATAATTAAATACACATATCCTAGATGTTGCAATATCAAATATAAGCGATGAAGATAATATGAAGTAAGTCTCCTGAAACTCTGCTCAAGCATTGGAAGTTTACAGTCTGGAACATAAAAATAAGTTACTACATTGTATTCTTTACTTCTGAAATAGGCACAGTGATAAGAGGTGCTCTGAATGGTGGAAGCAATTCATTTCATATTATGTATGCTGATAGGCTAATCCTATAAGGCACTAGTTCTAAGTAGG
Source organism: Peromyscus melanophrys (assembly GCA_902168415.1). Classification (NCBI taxonomy): domain Eukaryota; kingdom Metazoa; phylum Chordata; class Mammalia; order Rodentia; family Cricetidae; genus Peromyscus; species Peromyscus melanophrys. Next base: position 12,771 of record CABHPR010140000.1, on the reverse strand, counting down.
GCTCAAAGTAAGAGGATCTTTAGTTGTTTCGTGAGTTTAGATATTAGTTCACTCTTTCTTTTGTTCTAAGATGTATTTTTTTTTTTACACATTTTGTGCATACAAGTGATTTGTCTGTATGTATGTCTGCACACCAGAAGAGGGCATCAGATCCTGGGGGACTACAGTTATAAATGGTTGTCAGCCACCATGTAGGTGCTTGATATTGAACTCAGGACCTCTGGAAGAACAGCTAGTGCTATTAGCCTCTTAACTGTTGAGCCATGTCTCCAGCCCCAGTTCATTCTTTCAATTCACCTGTTTCTATTACTCCAAAGACCCAATATATAGTAGGAACCTGATGATGATTTTGAAAAACAAAATAGAAACAAAACAATTAAGTCACACACACTTTGGAAAATAATCATTTCTTTCTGGTCGATGATTCCTTATCATTGCAAGGTCTCCTAGATGAGGACTTATATGATCATGTACTCTAAGAACTCATATGCTGTAGATTTTCTTTATGAATTAATGTTCACACATTCATTGAGTCCTACTGGTTGACATCTGAACCACTCTACACTAGTATCTGTGTTCAAATAGAAAGGATGTAAATTAGAGCACACAAAGACAGTTACTGTGATCAAGTGAATTCACCTGAAATGGTATTTAACACTGTTAGAAGTCATATTCACTCTCATTCACATAAATGGTCATGAAAAGTTTTTTCCCCAAACTTGTTTAAGAAAGAAAAAAATGTCTGGAGAGAGAGAGAGAGAGAGAGAGAGAGAGAGAGAGAGAGAGAGAGAGAGAGGAAATGCGTGTAACATTAAATTGTGTTATTGCAATACTAACCAATACTAATTATTAAAGTGATTCCATGGGAAAATAGAGGAGAAAATTCTGTAGGAGTGGTTCCTGCAGAATAGCTACAGGACGCTGCCACCTGATGTAGTTTTCCTGTAGGCCTACATTTCAGGGAATTAGAAAAAATTAAGATAGGTGGAGTAAAGAAGTTTGAGCTTTCTCAATGTAATAAATGGGCATTACAAATGAATTAAAAGTATGATCATCCTGCTCCACCACTATGCTCAATGTTCCCACTGTAGGCCACAAAATGCTATCATATGAGTGTGATATGGTGGTGGAACTCATGAACTCATTATAGCTGTGGTTTCCTGCATAGGGTCTATATAAGAACAGGCACATAAATATCAAGTCACGGATGGCAAGGGTCTCAGGAAGGGCCCACCCCATCCAAGGGAGCTAATCACAGCAAAAGGCTGCTGGGGGAAAAGGAAGTCATTGCCCATGTCTTCAGTAATATAGCCACTGGGGAGTTACTCTCACTCCATTGTCAGTGAATAGTTTCACACTCAGGTGAAAACCCTGTAGGTCACACAACTAAAGCAAGAGAAAAAGACATGAAGGTGTGTTGGGGACTTGGTGGGGAGGGAGTTGATGGGAGATGAAGGAGGATAAGAGAGGGTTGAGGGATGAGTGTCACCAGAATGTATTATATACATGTATGAAATTGTCAGAGAATAAACTGCAATTTCCTCTGTAAAAGATATCCATTGCGAGTGTGGACATGATGGTGTATTTTATAGAAATCAAATATGCGTAAGAAAATGACCATGGTGACATCTCTCTATAGACAGAGGCAGCAACAGGAGCTTTCTCTTGCTGAGAAAGCACTTCTGGATCCTACTTTGTAAGTTTCCAAGTTACTGATCATAAAAAGGGTTGACTTTTACTCTAGTGTGTGATACTGATTTTTATGTCAGCTTCATCAGAAGAATATGCTCTGCCCAGCGGTGGTCGTGCACACCTTTAATCCCAGCACTCGGGAGGCAGAGGCAGGCGGATCTCTGTGAGTTCGAGGCCAGCCTGGGCTACCAAGTGAGTTCCAGGAAAGGCGCAAAGCTACACAGAGAAACCCTGACTCAAAAAATTTAAAAAAAAAGAATATGCTCCATTATCTCATCAAATCTATTTTGGGTGTTGCTGTGAAGGTCTTTGTGAGATGCTATTAGCACTTATAATCATAAACTTTCACTGAAGCAGACCAGAGTCTCATGCTATTAATGGGAGGTGGTGAGAACATAGACCTGGAGGAGGAGAAGGAATTATGTCCTTGGAGTTCTGCTATTTGGGGTCTTCTGGCCTGACCTGCATCAGAGAGAGTGCTTCCTTCAAACTTGCAGTTTGCAGCCTGTCCTTCAGTTACACAGATTTCAGACTCAAGAGCCCCTTGGGTGGCATAGTTCATGCTGTCATTTGGATTATGATGTGAATTCTGCAGGGTTGTGAACTGAGGGCTTACTTGCTTACTGACGAGCTTCTGGCAAGTGCCTAGATCCAGAGAGTTCTGCCATAATGAGTAGATTGAAGGCTAGGATTAGTTATATAAGTGTGACTGGAGATTGTGGAAAGTATAAGGTAGCATCTAGTCAAAGGAAGGGGGTCACTGGATGTGTGTCCTTGGGGACTACATTGTGCTCTGACCTTTCCTGTACATTTTAATTCCTACTTCCTACTCTAGAAGCTTTTCCTTCATGCCTTCCCTGACTTGACAGAGTGAAACCTCTGAAAGCTTGAGCAAAAGCAATCTTTCCTTCCTTAACTTGTTCTCTCAGGCATTTTGTCACAGTGAAGAAAACCTGAATTAATGGAAAAAGCTCAACTTCCTAAATCTCTCTCCTACATACACAGTTAGTGGTGTTTCTTCTAGAGAACACTCACTGGTATAGACTTTGTTGTCAAGAATTCTCAGAGAGGAGCAGAATCCTCAGGAATAGATTTCTGCATTGATTCTGTGGATTCCTGATTGGCTTCTCTGATCTGATAAATCACAAGCCACTGAGTACTCCAGAAGTCTGGGGGATTAACAGTGCAGGACACTACACAGCAAACAGAGATGAGAAATTGCATCCAATATTCCTAATCAGATACTTACAAAGGGCATGTTTTGAGTGAACATGAATTTGATACCTGATAATACTTTCCAGACTAATAAGCTTAATGCTGAGCTGATTAATCCAGATACACCAGACTCACTGGTGGAAGAGAAGGATAAGTGTAATTCTTCAAATTTCTATCTTTGGGGTTGTGTAAATCACATAGCATTTCCTATATCTGAATAATGGTCTTACTCCTGGGAACTGGAGGGAATGGATTTTGAAATCTACAGCCAGATTCCCACCCTGCCAACAGCTGAGTTATCAGTAATTTGGACACCCAGTCTTACTGGAAAAAAAAGAATGATGTTGGTTGTGAAAGCAAGTTCATAAACATTGGGATTAGGACAAGTGGTAAAACCCCAATGAAGCTGTGGACACTGAGTCCCTTAATTCTGGAAGGTGTCTGACAAGAAAAGCCTTTTCACTCAATCTTGATCTTGCCCAAGAAAACTCAATGCTTTTCTGATATGGTTGTCCTGAAAGCCAATTTCATTCTCTGCAGGACCCATCCCACAATTGTTCTGTTTTTAAACTCTAGATGAGAAATCTCCCGAGCTTTCTGTCTTGGCATTACTTTCCTCTCTGGAATTTTTTTTCTACCAATTCTAGTCAGCTTGGCATGGCTTCCTTATATCAGACTTGTGTCTTTTCAGCTTGTGGAGAGTTCTGAGGTTTCTACTCCACCTCACCCTGAGAACTCTCCCTGCAGATGGGTTACTCACCTCACCTCCTATGTTATCCTATTCCCAGGGACAATCTTTGCTTCTGCCTGTGTCAAATGGCTGAAAACTTGTCCTACGGATGTTGTCTATATCTTAGCTGTTTTAGATGGGAAATTTAATATCTTACATTACTCCATCCTAAGGGGAAGAATAGCTTTACTCTTCATCCCATTCTTTTCTTATATTTTTCTTCATAGGAAAGACACATAAGGTTAGAGTAGTATATAAACTATTTATTCTGTAAACGTTAGACCATGACTTCAGAAACCATTTTCCCTTATCCCGAGTGGTAGGTAGTGAGTTAACCCTATGTAATATTTCTATCGTACTTGGAAACTGTCATTTCATTATAGCTTTGTGCTTCTGTGACATAGGTTTTTCCAAGTCTCCTCTCCCTGTGTGGTATATGTGCACAATACATACCTTTTTGTACGCGTGCCTAAGGATGTGACATTTTGTGTTCAAAAAGAGAGGAGATTTATGTCACACAGGGGCATCTCCTTACTGAATTTTCTTTGTCAAGTTATTACTAATTTTCTCACTAAATGTGAAATGCAAAGCAAGATTGTATGTGAATACCTTTCAAACAAAACAGCATGCTCACTGTATCAAACCTCACTATTTGCTTTGATTATATACATTAGCAAATTTCATGGGAAAAGTACCCAAGGCTTCACTATAAGTGGCTCTTATTGTTTCTGAATATATTCTCAAATGTAATATTATTGCAATATTTGTGAGACATTAAAATTGAATGCTCTCATGAGAAATCTAAAATAAATTCATTTTCCACGCGTGAAACAACAGTAGCTTAAGTAAAATCACAGCCATGTACTTGTAGAATCTGAAAGAATAAAGTACAAAGAAAAACCTCTTGGTTATGATAAATGATTAATTAAGCTACTTGTATGTGTATATGCATATGAACACGTACATATGCGTAAGTAAATATGTATATGCCTACATAAAAAGATATTTATGAAAATATATGATGAATTTCAAATAATTACAAATGCTTACAAAAATACTTTATAAAATTAATGATATCTATATAAAATACATTATATAGATAAATCTAAATGTAATTACTACAAATTATAACATGTTCAATGTTGCATTGTGCTACATACAAGGATTTTTTTTCTTCTCATTACAATTACATGTTTTCTTTAAAAAAAAAAAAAGAAATAAAGAGTACTTTTATTTTGGAGACAGTCTTGTTAGGTAGCTCAAGCTGACCTGGAATTTGTGATCTCATCTTCCCCTTTGGGAAAGCTGGGATTATAGATCTGTGCTCTCTACCCAGTGTGACAAATTTTCCTCATGTAAGTGGACATTAATCAATAAATCAGAATAACACCCGATTTCTCAATATCTGTTCAGAATATGTGTAATATTTTATTTTTAAAACAGTTTTTAAAGTGCTTGGGAGATGGCTTGGTGATTCAAATTTGCTGCACGTGTGTGGGATTGGAGTTTGGGTGCCCAGCATTATGGGAAAAGCCTGAAAGTCCTGTGACCTGCATGTAATCCCAGTGCTTGAGGGTTGTAGACCGCAGATTCCCAGAGCAAGCTGGCCAGCTACCCTGCTGAATTGCTGACATTTCAGTTCAGCAAGAGGCCTTGCCTTGGTAAATAAAATAGACAGTGAAAGACAAAGACTACCCAAATCAACCTCCCACATCTAAATGTATAGGCACACACATGTATCCATACAGATGTCATACACACACACACACACACACACACACACACATACACACACACACACACGTGCATACACACAAAATCAGCCCCATACACATGTGCACACACACACATGCGTACACAGAAAAGATGCTCAGAAATCCCTACATATTATCGAAACTATTCAATGGTAGTTAAAAAAAAAATCTTGACAAGGGACCACTCAAAGACTAGAATATGTCTTTAAACCTCAGATTTTTCTTCAGTTAAAATAATGTATATTTACTGTACATTTTCAATTGACAAGACTTTCTTTGTAGCAATGATTAATTTGTTAATTTTTCTACTGGCAGTGGGTGGTATCCTTAAGTTTTGAGTTTGTATGTCAAGCTCGTTCACCTTATGCACAAAACAGTCCAGGTATTTGTTCATACTGAGCATCAGCATCACCATAGATGCAAAGGAGATGTGAAAATCCTGCATCTTCTGCACATCGAATGCCTGATCCAGTATAGACCTGAAATTATTGTGAGGGAAGACCATGGAATGACAGCCAGGATGTAGCTTGGGAGACTGCATCCTTAGCTCTTGTCTGGAGGATGCAGAGCATAATTCTGAAGAGACAGAAAACCTTCCAGCCTGCTTCCTTGGCTCATTTCTGCTTCCTCCTCTTGTGTGGTTTATCTTCAGTCTAATACAGATGCTTCACCTGCTTCCTGCTCTTGTGTTGTTTATCTGTAGTCCAATGATGCTTCACCATTAGCAATGGCATCGTATCAGGACACTCCAATAGGAGATGACATAATGCACTGCACTTTCAGCTCAATATGCATTTAGTGCACTAACTCTATGCACATTCCAGGTTGGTGGCTCAGGGCTCCGGTTGTTTTTTTTTGTTGTTGTTGTTTGTTTGTTTTGTTTTTCTTTTCCCCTCATGATTGCATCGGTTACTAGGGGATCTGCAGCTTACTGCTACTGCCCAACATCTTAAGACAGGACTGCATTCCCCATGGCTAGCCCAGTAAAGATGAAAATTCCAGTGTTTGGAGTGCAGGTGCTACAGAATGTACACCATTTTGCTCTCTATCATAAAATAGAAAAAAAATGTAAATCCAACTATTTTAAGGCAGCACTTGTGAGTGCTTTAAGCTTCTGGAACACATCTGCCTCTCTGCTAAGAAAGTTCTCCCAGCCCTGTGCCCTGCTCATGCCACCCCACTTGGCTTGCTTGCCCTGGGTGAGTGCAGTTTCCTAATAGAGCATTTTACACAGGATTAATTCATTCTGGCTTTGGCTGGCAACGTTCCCAGTTTTCAGTGTGGAAAAAGCCCACACTTAGCATGTGAGAGAAAGGGTCCAGCAGCTGGAATATCAGTCTCTGCTGACCTCTCTCGAAGTCCTCAGAGGCTTGTCATCTCTAGGCCTGGCAGCTCTGTCAGCCTCCCTCCAAAAGGGAGCAGGCATCAATGATGAAAATACGTGTTTTTTTCTGTAACAAGTGGGAAGTTATAATGTGGACTCAAGGGACCCTCATTACTAATATTGGAGTATTTTTTTACAACCATTGAGCTAACTGTTTCTACATCTAATTGAGATGAAAATTTCCCCATTGAAAGCCTCAGTGGGATTTTACCTCCTCTGTCCATTGTGTGGCATAGGGACTAAATCATCTCAATGTCATCAAACCATATGTGTTGGTGCCTTAGCTGCCTGCGCCTGTGGTAGGTGCAGCAAAGAGCAGGTTACTGGCAGAATCTTGCATAGCAGTTTTCAGTGAAGGCTAACAAATGTGGAGCATGTCCTTGCTTTGCTCATTATTTCTCAACCAGTAAGACACTACTGACAAAAGAACTTATGCTCTTTAAGGAAAACCACATCCAGCATGACTCTTTCCTTGTTTTCCATTTGCTTTGAATTCTCATTTGATATTAGTGTGTTAGCTTCTTGTTGGTATGGACAATACCTAGGACAATCAGCATAACGAAGGAAGGTTAAATTTGAATCATCATTTCAGGGGTTCTGGTCTGTGCTTAACTGGATCTATTACTTGGGCCTGTGTGGAATGAGCTGACCACCTTATACTGAGTGGGAAGTAACAGGAGAGAGAGGCTGGCATCAAACATCCCTAATAAGAGCACATCCCAGCGACCTAACTTCCACTTTCTTGGCTCCATGTCTTAATGGTTCTACTATCTTGCAAAAGTGCCATGAGCTGAGAATCACAGCTTTAATATATAGGCTGTTGGAGGATTCTCAGGAGCCAAACAGGTTCACGATAGTGGATCATGCTCATCTCTGCAGTATGTTTTCTCAAACCTGGGCCCTGTTGCTGTGCTCAGATCTTCAGTTCTCACCCCTGCTATTCAGCCTGTGCCATGTGATGGCTCCTCTCCCAACTGCAAAACCTATTTTTCCTCCTTGCCTCTCCTTAAAATGTGTATTTTTAAAACTCAACAGCTTCACCCAGCCTTCATTTTTCTCAGTTAAACTGCCTTCATAGCGAGCTCATATCATGTCATTCTGGTGTCTTCTAGCAGCTCAATTTCTTAGAGCAGCCATGCTTTCCTTGGCTCCAGGAAAGAGTCCATAGTGAGCCTGAGACATCCTACACATCTAAAGCCCCATGGCTCATGAAGCCTGCCTCTGAATATGGTGGTGTAGGAAAAAAAAAGTGCCCCCTTTTTAGGAATGGTCTGGATCTGCTGTCTAAGCTGAAAGTATAGCTCCAAAAACAGGTATGATCCAGGTGATGAGGGGACAGAAACCTTTGGCTCATGCAGTCCCAGATTGTCATCATCATATCTGACAGTTCACCCTGTCATTACTCTTTTTGTGGAGGCAGTGTATGCACTGGGATCCTGTCCAGGAACATGAGATTTTCTTTCCTTGCCGTATCTATGGAAGAATCAATGTGCTGCAATGAGTCTGAACTGTCCTCTGGCCTGGGGGAGGGGGGGTGAGCATGGCCAGCACAACTTATATATAAATAGGTAGAATAAATATATAATAAATACATTACCTGAAAACTGAATGTAAATATTCATCTAAAACTGTTCATACATTAAAATACCAATCATATTTTAGAAGATATTTTTCCACATTTATTGCCAATTTATATTCCAAAAAATGTCTCCATATTGATCTCTTATAACACATTACTTGTTATTATTGTTGCCTCATTTTTAATGAAACTAGAATAAGAATAGATATGAGATTTAATGCTGTGGTGGTTTGAAAGAAAATGGCCCCCTAAGAGAGTGTCACTAATGAGAGGTGTAGCTTTGTTGAGGAAAAATGTCACTGTGGAGGGCAGGCTTTGAGGTCTCATCTGTGCTTAAACCATGCCCAGTAGTTCAGTTCACAATCCGGTTGCCTGCAAGATATAGCACTCCCAGCTCCTTCTTCAGCACCATGCCTGTCTGCAGACCACCATGTCCTGCCATGATGATAACAGACTAAACCTCTGAAACTGTAAGCCACCCAGTTAAATGTTTTCCTTTATAAGAGTTGCTGTGGTCTCGGTGTCTCTTCCCCCAAACAGAAACCTTAACTAAGACAAATGCCTCATTTCTGCTCTATGTAAGACCATTACTTAAGTTGGACCACAAAGCAAAATAAAGAACATGTAATTATTTTTTACGCATTTTCAACAGTAACTTAGAACAAAATAAAATCGCCCACTCCCTCCACCAATCACTTGAAATATTTTTCCATAAATGATTTTACAATTTACACAAATGTGGATGTATTAAAGAAAGGGGAGAAAAACCACTGTCAGGAATACAATTTATCTTATTAGGTATAAAAATATAAAAAAATCTAGTTTTTAAGGAGTTTCTGTCAATTTTAATTACATTAGAAATCTGAATGTCATGTTCAAGTACAAAAGTTATAAAGAGTTAGTGGCAGACTAATTGCACAAGAAGCAAGTTCATTTAAAAATGTGAATGGCATAAAGGAAAGCAATAACCATACTCATGGACCCTCACATGAAACACCTTTGGAAATTATTTAGTATGCTTCAGAAATACTTCCCAGATACTACCTGCCTAATTGTATTTTGTTCCCAAGGGCAGGTATTTAAGAGACACATATTATGTTGAATAGGATACATCAACAGGACAGATCTAACTGTATATTCATATTCATCTTGTATTTAAGGATTAGAGTTGCCTTTTGAAACTATTTAGTACTTTCTTTGCATGCAATATGAACATTCAGTACGCTTGATGGTATTTGAACATGAGACTCCTTGTACATCCATCTCCTTGATAGTATTGAACTTGAGACCCCTTGGATATCCATCTGCATTACTTCCTGTTCTAACAATGTGTCACTCATGAAAACTTGTCATACCACAATTCAAATACAAATTCAATATTCCTTGACTTATGATGAGGGTATGTATGTCTTGATAAACCCATCAAATGCAGGACCTACTATAAATCAAAAAATGCATTTACTACATCCATCTTAATGAATATCACATCTTAGTAATGATACAGAGTAGAGTACGGAATATTTTCCTTTTTCAATGTAGGATGGATTGGAGCTTCAACTCCCTGTACTTGCCAAGCATCCATAAGAGAGTGTGGTAATGTGTATTGTTAGCTCAAAGAAAGATCCAATCCAAAGTCCAAGCTTGATTTCTCATATGTGTTCTCTCTCTTACATTATTGTAAAGTGAAAAATAAAATCCCAGGTTGGACCATCATCATGAGGATACTCTCTATTTTGTACTGTGACCAGTGCTTAACAGAATGGGGATTTGACTCGGCAACTATAATATTCTTCCTATGGTTGATTGGTTAATACCAAGACTAGAATGTGATGGATGAAGTAACATTACAGATCTCCTTCTGAGGTTCTCATCAGACATTTGTTAACAGGGCATTGGTGGTGATGAATGAAAAATCATCTTTCCAATTCCTGGAGGAAATATTTTAAAAGGTCTTTAGATTAATTTGTTCTATGTATCAATATGTCTGAACATTGAGATGCAGATATGAAGGGTGGCCTAGACAGTTCAGAATAAAGTGACGGCACTTACGCATGGAGGAGATGCCATGCCTCATCATTACAAGGAGGCTTATTAAAACCAGGAGGAGTCAGCCTGTTGCTACTCCCTCCATTTTCTAATCCTTAAACAGACCAGCTTCCCAGAATTAAAGTTTATATCAGCCAGTATTTCCAACCCACAACAATTTTAGTACCCCAGAATGAGTCACGAGGCATCATACACATTCTTCCTTTTCCTTCTCTCATTTATCTTGGCCTTTCTGTTTCCTAATTTAAATATCATAAATGCTTAATAAAATACTAAATGGTTAATTTTTAAATTGTAACACCATGGGTTTCTGCAGTCTCTGATGTAATATATATAATGTATATGTATATATATATATATATATAGTGTATATGTATATGTATGTAAATTGTGTGTGTGTGTATGTGTTGTGCACATGTGCTCTAAATGCAAGTGTCATGAGTGTGCTTGTGAACAGAGAAAGACTGACTGAAGAAGACAAAATGCAGCTTTCAGAGGTGCTCTGAGGCACCACCATCCAAGTTCAGGATCTCATTATCTCTTGATTCCTCTATCTCTAGTCTCCCCTTGTGCTGGTTTATCTTTCACACTCTCGCCACAGTGCCCTTTATAAAATGCTAATTTGGCCTTGTTTCTCCTGTGCTCAAGGTCTTTCAGGATGAAACAGCAACTTGCTCAGCAGGCTTCCAGCCTTAACTGTATCCACTCCTGGTTCCCATGCTCCTCTCTGGCCTGACCTGGCTCTCAGATTGACAGAACAGTTAACCCCAAGCACATGCCTGTGCTATCCTTGGTCTGACTATTGTCCCCTACCCTACTCTTTATGGAAGTCTCCTCTTTTGTGACTACCAGGGAATCTATCTGCCTCACAGTCCTCTAGCATGTCTTTCTTTGGACAATTTGCTTCTGTGTAAAGGCCTTGAGATGTATTGTAGTTAGGTAAATCAGACAAATTTTCAACTTCATCCTCATGATTTGGGATACAAAAATACTTTATTCTTTTAATGACTGTTTTAAATGCTTATAAAGTGAGTCTCAGAAAAAAAAAGAAAATGATTGGCTTATGTAAATGGGCTGAAAGAATTTCGAGAAAAGACACATAGGGGCTGATTGAAATGGCTTGATCTTTACAAGCAGCCTGTAGTACAGTTTATTTTCATTTTCATCTTGGAAATGTTCATTCTGTTATCTTTGACCTTTGCACTCTTACTTCCCATAACTATGCTTTTAAACAGGCTAATATAGGAAAAGAGCAACAAATTCCATCTTTGTCCATGTTTTCACCAGATGATTAAAGTTTCTTGAGGAAATATATTTGGTTCTGAGACATGGAAATACTTTCATGATCTCCCTTAGTGATATTTATGACGCAGGAGATGGAAATCTGTCCTTCCAAAGTGTGTTTACTTAAGTCCTCGTCTCTGGGGTGATGACGGCAGAAAGTGGGGTGTGAGGGCTAGAGAGATATGCAGCAGTTAAGACTACCAGTCATTTTTATGGAGGGCCAGGGTTTAGTTCCCAGCACCCACATGTCAGCTCACAACCATCTATAATCATCCCAGCTCCAAGAGATTCGTTTGACTTTGTCAGGTACTAGGCAGTTACATGGTACATAAACATACATACATGCAGTCGAAACATTCAAACACATACAACAATAAATAAATATTTCCCTGTATCAGGAGTAGTTGGTCAATACATTTGGTGTGTGTGTGTGTGTTGTTGTTGTTGTTGTTGTTGCTTTACTTTGGTTTGGTTTGGTATCCTTTGTCTTTTTTGGTTTTGTTTGTTTTGACTTTTTTTGAGGGAAGGAGAAACAGAATATGAAGTTGGGTAGGTAGAAAGATGGGTAAGATCTAGGAGGAGTTAGGAAAGGGGAGATAATATGACAAAATATATTATATGAAAAAATTTAAATCCAATTAAAAAAATAAACAGCCACATAAAGAAAGGAATGGAATGGAGTCAAGCGCTTCACAGAGAGTCCCTAAATAACTCTCTCACCCCTTCTCCCATGTGAGGATAGAGAACGAAGTCAATATCCAGAAACCAAAACTTGGATTCTTACCAGGCACTGGATCTGCTGCCACCCCAGGACTGACTGGCTTCACCCAGGTATGGAATAGACAAGAGAATGGGATGACAGGGCTAAGAGAAGCCAGAGTGCTATCTGGCCGCGCTCCAAAAAGGCAGTAGATCTTAGAGACAAGTAAATGCCATCGGCATGGCTTGGGTTTGTTATTTGGAGGAGAGCTTCCAAAAGTCTCTCTTATGCTGTCCCATCAGAAGAACGTCACTTCTGCTGAACAGTTTCTTGGCATTAAGAGCGTTTGGTTTTAATTGGGGAACAAGAGGGAACCAACACACCAGA